>VXBJ01004671.1:0-38358 GCA_013400055.1 Nycticryphes semicollaris | reverse complement strand
ATCCAGAGGGTAGTGGTCAATGTCTCAATGTCCAGATGGAGATTGGTGAGAAGTGGTGTCCCACAGGGGTCTGTACTGGGAGCAGTACTGTTTAATATCTTCATCAATGATACAGAGAGTAAAATCAAGTGCTTCCTCAGCAAATTTGCAGATGACACCAAGCTGACTGGTGAAAGCCAAGTGCAAAGTTCTACACTTGGGTCAGGACAATTCTCATTATCAATCAATCTTTGTTATATAGGCTGGGGGAGGATGTGATAGCATCCCTGCAGAAAAATACTTGGGGGTACTGGTGGATGAAAAGCTGGAGGTGAGCCAACAATGCACACTTGCAGCCCAGAAAGGCAGTTGCATTCTGCATTGTATCAAAAGAAGCGTGGCCAGCAGATCGAGAGAGGTGAGACTTGGAGTACTGTGTTCAGCTCTGGACGCCTCAGCAGAGGAAGAACATAGACCTGTTGGAGCAGTGTCCAGAAGAGGGCCAAGAGGATGATCAGAGGGCTGGCTGGAGCACCTCTCTTATGAAGACAGGCAGAGAGAGTTGGGGTTATTCAGTCTAGAGAAGAAAAGGCTCCGGGGAAACCTTAGAGCAGCCTTCCAGTACCTGAAGAAGGCCTACAGGCAAGCTGCAGAGGAACTGTTTGCAAGGCTATGTAGTGATAGAACAAGGGGCAATGGCTTTAAACTAGAGCAGGGTAGGTTTACATTGGACATTAGTAAGAAGCTACAGTGAGAAATAAACCACCCTCTTTACAATGAGTGTGGTGAGACACTGGAACAGGTTGCACAGAGAGGTGGTGGAGGTCTCATCCCTAGAGACATTCAAGGTCAGGCTTGCTGAGGCTCTGAGCAATCTGATCTAGTTAAAGATGCCCCTGACTACTGCAGGGGGGTTGAAATAGATTACCTTTAAATGTCCCTTCCAACCCAACACATTCTATGATTTGAAGAAAAGAAAATCAAAATCTCCATATTCGAAGAGCATCTTACAGGGATAATGCGCTGTCGTCACACTAAAAAATTACATGTACTCTCCTGGAAGGTCTTTTGAATAATAGAAAAAAAGAGAAATGAAAGGGTTCAGTGAAGACTGGGGAGATTAAAAAGCTGTCATAGAAAAGACTGCTGATACAAAGTCTTTTTTCTTTTTTTTTTTTTAAAAAACTGTTCAACAGTCCCCTATTCTCAAATGGAATAGTTTTATATTTTGACAATCCTCTTACCATTATTAGTCTTGTGAAAGCAGAGAATGAATAAACATGTCATTTCAGACCACGCTGTTGATGTTTCCAAGATCAGACTCTCCTGATGGACCCCCTTTAGCTTTCCTTAGGTACCCTAGTACTGTGTTGTTCTTCAGGTGAGGCTCCCAGAAGGATTTTGCCCCATGAGGACACTGCAGCTAGATAAGAGACCTATTGATGGTTCAGTGGTGATCAGAGCAGGTGCCCAAGCTGTGCAGGAAAAAAACACAGCTCAAACCAGCCTGATAGGAGCTCAGATTACTTGCAGCTGAGATTGTTTACACCACTGAGGACATAATCCTATAACTTTTGCCAAAATTGAGCCATATTTGCATTAGAAATGCTTTCTTCAGCTGTGTGTATCCCAATGCACAGTAGCTCTTGTCTGAGTTTATACCCCAGCTGGAGCTCTTGCCATAGGCAATTTGATCAGAATAGTCCCAGAGAGGGCTGGGCATGGTGCTGTGCTTGTACTCGTCTGCCCTTCCTGGCTAATGCAGTAGGGTCTGAGGGACTGGCGTGGGTACCGAAAATCAGCACAACTCAGAGGGCTCTATGTTTATTCAAGGGGTTTCAGGCATCTGGGGGGTTAGGAAGCCCAAGGGAGATACACATATAGCTGTTATAACTTCCTCCGTAACACCATGCACCTTGATGATGTCCAGGAATCAATGAACAATAAGTCTATACCTAGCTTACTTGTCTTAAGCAATTTTTCTTTTAATTCCTTTCTTTATTACTTTTTTTGGTGGGTGGGACAGGCAATAAACTGTCATGCCTAATTTTCTTGATTTTGTCTGTTTTGTCTATAAGTTGTTATAATTTTCTTGCAGACAGCACCTTCCTTCCTCCTCATGCCAGAAATGCATTTGCTATTTCAAATACAGATAAGCCCTCTTCTGTTCCAGCTTTCTTGGCACACTNATCAAAAGAAGCGTGGCCAGCAGATCGAGAGAGGTGAGACTTGGAGTACTGTGTTCAGCTCTGGACGCCTCAGCAGAGGAAGAACATAGACCTGTTGGAGCAGTGTCCAGAAGAGGGCCAAGAGGATGATCAGAGGGCTGGCTGGAGCACCTCTCTTATGAAGACAGGCAGAGAGAGTTGGGGTTATTCAGTCTAGAGAAGAAAAGGCTCCGGGGAAACCTTAGAGCAGCCTTCCAGTACCTGAAGAAGGCCTACAGGCAAGCTGCAGAGGAACTGTTTGCAAGGCTATGTAGTGATAGAGCAAGGGGCAATGGCTTTAAACTAGAGCAGGGTAGGTTTACATTGGACATTAGTAAGAAGTTACAGTGAGAAATACACCACCCTCTTTACAATGAGTGTGGTGAGACACTGGAACAGGTTGCACAGAGAGGTGGTGGAGGTCTCATCCCTAGAGACATTCAAGGTCAGGCTTGCTGAGGCTCTGAGCAATCTGATCTAGTTAAAGATGCCCCTGACTACTGCAGGGGGGTTGAAATAGATTACCTTTAAATGTCCCTTCCAACCCAACACATTCTATGATTTGAAGAAAAGAAAATCAAAATCTCCATATTCGAAGAGCATCTTACAGGGATAATGCGCTGTCGTCACACTAAAAAATTACATGTACTCTCCTGGAAGGTCTTTTGAATAATAGAAAAAAAGAGAAATGAAAGGGTTCAGTGAAGACTGGGGAGATTAAAAAGCTGTCATAGAAAAGACTGCTGATACAAAGTCTTTTTTCTTTTTTTTTTTTTAAAAAACTGTTCAACAGTCCCCTATTCTCAAATGGAATAGTTTTATATTTTGACAATCCTCTTACCATTATTAGTCTTGTGAAAGCAGAGAATGAATAAACATGTCATTTCAGACCACGCTGTTGATGTTTCCAAGATCAGACTCTCCTGATGGACCCCCTTTAGCTTTCCTTAGGTACCCTAGTACTGTGTTGTTCTTCAGGTGAGGCTCCCAGAAGGATTTTGCCCCATGAGGACACTGCAGCTAGATAAGAGACCTATTGATGGTTCAGTGGTGATCAGAGCAGGTGCCCAAGCTGTGCAGGAAAAAAACACAGCTCAAACCAGCCTGATAGGAGCTCAGATTACTTGCAGCTGAGATTGTTTACACCACTGAGGACATAATCCTATAACTTTTGCCAAAATTGAGCCATATTTGCATTAGAAATGCTTTCTTCAGCTGTGTGTATCCCAATGCACAGTAGCTCTTGTCTGAGTTTATACCCCAGCTGGAGCTCTTGCCATAGGCAATTTGATCAGAATAGTCCCAGAGAGGGCTGGGCATGGTGCTGTGCTTGTACTCGTCTGCCCTTCCTGGCTAATGCAGTAGGGTCTGAGGGACTGGCGTGGGTACCGAAAATCAGCACAACTCAGAGGGCTCTATGTTTATTCAAGGGGTTTCAGGCATCTGGGGGGTTAGGAAGCCCAAGGGAGATACACATATAGCTGTTATAACTTCCTCCGTAACACCATGAACCTTGATGATGTCCAGGAATCAATGAACAATAAGTCTATACCTAGCTTACTTGTCTTAAGTAATTTTTCTTTTAATTCCTTTCTTTATTACTTTTTTTGGTGGGTGGGACAGGCAATAAACTGTCATGCCTAATTTTCTTGATTTTGTCTGTTTTGTCTATAAGTTGTTATAATTTTCTTGCAGACAGCACCTTCCTTCCTCCTCATGCCAGAAATGCATTTGCTATTTCAAATACAGATAAGCCCTCTTCTGTTCCAGCTTTCTTGGCACACTTGCTGAAAACTTCAGAATGAAAAATAAACGAATATGATGCAGTATAACACAACATTTCTGACTCATTTCAGCAGTTCCCCCAGAAACCCTTGTGTGCTGTCCCTAGGCTGAGGCCACACACTGCGCCAGGTGAATGCCACCTCAGTTCTTATTTCTTGGAACAGCACTGTCTTAACACACTGAAAATTTCATTTTGTTTTAAAGGCCCCTCCCCTGCACCAGCCTCCAGAGAAGATAAGTATTATCAGTCCAGTGTCAGGAAAGTGATAAAGAAGGGTGAAGCGCTGTTCCAGCATGAGCCAGACACTGAGGCTCGTTTAGCAGCGCAGCCAAGTGCTTCAGCGGCTGATGATTGAAAGTGGAAGCTTAATGGGGTGAATGTGAACAAAGAATTAGAATAAATGCCACCTTCTGAAATAGAAAGCAAGCAGCTAAGTGGCTCGGGTGAGACGGGAAAGCAGATGTAAAGCAGAGAAGCAGTTTTGCAAACCAATCTGGATTTCAGATTTGTCAGCCAGTATGATGACAGCCTCTGTCTGGGTGGCCTCCTGCATATCAGCAGGTGTGACAGAAAAAAAAAAAAAGAAGTTCCTTTTGCAAGATCTGATTTATTTCAGAAAATGCTTGTTTTCTGGTCTCCTGAGTAAAGCAATTCTCCTTAGAACATGCCACCCCAATTACCTGTACACATACACTAAACTTCAGCTTGATATATTTTCAGGCTTTAGCAGTAAAAGCGTAATCTTCTATGAAAGCTTGTGCTGGATAAGAAGAAGGAAAGGATTTTGTCTTTTTATGTTTAAACCAGCTACAATGACTTAGAAGAGATTTTGCAATGGTGGCAAGTGAGACAAACCATGAGAGTAGCACAGCAACTTACAACGTGGCAAATGGTACAAATACCATGGCATTTTAAGAGAACTGGCACAGTTAGCTCTTTACATCCTCCAGCAGGAGTTCTTACCTGGCAGGACTGTCCCCTGTTTCCACACAGTGGCCCAAAAGGTCTGTTGAGAGAGGAAGCATCTCAAACTGAAGCAAGGGCTGAGCCTGCTCTGACTGCGAGGTTAGCAGTGGGCTAGTTGCACAGGACTCAGGGTGGAGTGAATTTTCACTGTCTTTGTCAGAGGAGACTGTAACTTGCCAAGGAGGAACAAAGGGTCACCAAGGGAAACACCAGGAGCAACTAGGCTGTTGGTGATGGTGGGGTGAGTCTGACCTGCACATGTCTCAGTGAGACATGTAGACTAAGCACCGGTGTTGAGACGTGGTGTTGGATTTGTGTAAGAACCTGGAGCAGAGGTTGTGGTGCGACTTGAGAAGATGACTCTTTGAACCCCAACCGCATACCAAGGATGAGGCACAAAATGCTCTGGAAGTGTTTGGCCATGATGCAGCTAGGACTGACAGGCAGGACATAAGTAGCAAAATGTCTTTTCTGCCTTTTTTCTCCTAGTGGTCTTCTTGTAGAGGGTGTTTGATGAATGTGAATAACCATGAGCCAAGAACTGAACAGACCTTTTTGCGTTTTGAGGACCATCCATGAAAATAATGGGCCAAATTTTAGTATAGATGAGTGCTTCAGTGGACTTCTTCATACTTTGCCAACAGAAAATACTTGGCTGTTGTCTCTGGCAGTAAGGGAAGAAGCAGTGCCAGCTGCCATTCTGATAAGGCAGCTACTAATAGATTTCACCATCAAACAACCCTCACTGAAATCTGTCCAGAGATGCCTGGGTAGACAACATTAATTAGACAGAGAAGGGGAATTTCTTTGCTCTAAGAGGGGAACAGAAAGCACATCATTCCTACACAGCTGAAGGGAAACAGATCCTATTCTGGTCTGACTGCTCTTCCCTGTCTCTGATGCAGCAGCAGGGATGCTGTCTTGTCTTGGCAACGTTGACAAGTGTTTGGTAATTATAAATATCTGTCAGACTTTTGGTGTCAATATTTGGTGTCAGGTAGCTACCTGGCTGCATTTTGAGAACAACAGATCATGTTCTGTACTTGCCATTTTTCAAAATGGATTTAAAAATTTATTTAGGAAACCAAATACAAGTCAAGAGACTGAAGTCAAGTTCTTACTAATTATAATTATAGCACTGACTTGACATAAAGGTGAAATTGCATTCAAATCACTTCCAAATTTGTTTGCAACATGTAAGAGCCTATGAAACTAGTGAGATGTGTTTGCATATTTGAGGAGGGAATTACTATGTACATACCAATGCCCAGCACAGGTAATATACAGGCATTCTTTTTAATGGCTAAGTTTATGCAGCTAATTCCTCACATTCAGCACTGACTGTATAATAATCCTTTTGACAAATGAGTCAAGAGGCAGGGTGCTGCTGAGCATAAAATGCGTTATTGCCTTGCACAGATCTAGGACATGTAGATGAGTGAGGATTAATAGTTACAATTAGAAATGTAAGAGCAGACTGTAGATTGTGAAAATAATTAGCAGATTCTGAAGAGAATTTCCAGCTCCACAAAAATGTTTTAGTGCAGAATACATTTCAAACGGAAACAATAAAAGAAACTCAGCCATGCTCTTCTCATAATGGTACATTCGGGATTGTTAGGACAGGCTTTGAAAGCTTGTTGGCTCCTTAACAAAGATGGCTCAATGCTCATAGCAAGCTAGATACTGTGGCTCATGCTGGGGGTGGCAGGCAGCCACTTGGCTTCCCAGTGTGGTCTCGGTCACATTGTACCTGTATTCCTACTTGTGGTCTTGTTCTTCTTAGGGCTATAGCACTTCATGTTCCCATAGGATTTATGCTTCCCAAGCCCTCTGCCCATCGAAGAAAGCATCAGCAATGCTGTAGTATATGAACACCCTGACCCAGATTAAGGATGGGGCAGGATTCTTGATGCAGGATCCAGGCAAGAGTGTGGAAGGAGTTGCCCTCTGCTCTGGGACCAGGGGTGCCCCTGGTCCTAAGGAAGATAGTGGCTGGAGAAAGCTCCTGTGCTTTGCTGAGTGTATTTGTTTCCAGTATCCTAATCAGGTCCTGCTTTAAACACTGCTAATAAAAGAAAATGTGGACACTCCATAGGAAATTTAAATAATCCTGAAAATGGATTATAATGTTTTAAAAATGTAATAAATTTTATATTGTCTTTGTTTGACTTTTGGCTTTAGAGGAATGTGGTTTTTCTTCTTAAGACAAACTCTGAGATTCCCCCATTTTTCAGGGATGCTGCATTTCAGCAGAGACTATGGTTTCAGAGAACTGCAGTAAAGTGAAGGTGGCAAAATGACCAGTACAGAAGTATCCAAACTTAATGACCACGGTGAAGCAGACTGGCAAGAAGCAGTGCTGACAGAGAAGCTAAGCTGCAGGATATCAGAGATGAACTGCTCATTGCTGAGGCACCTCCGGGGTAGACCCTTCAGTTTCTGTCCTGTCCATATCAGCCACTCTGCAGCTGCTTCCCAGGTGGGCTGTCTCTGGGATTTAAATAACTAAAATTCTATTAAAAAGATCATGAATCATGTTCTCTCAGCAATAGAAAGCAAGCCTGATTTGCCTTTCTTATCTGTCTTTAAAAGTAATAGGTGATTGGTGTCTACTATTCCTTAAGAAAACACAGTCTGCCATTTATGTTTCCAGAAAATTGTCCTCTTATGGCTATCCCTTCACAGTTCCCAGAAGATTGGAATAGATCTGAGTACTCTGAGAAACCCAGTTAATAAGATCCAGGGTGGGTTTCAGATGACAGACTTTAACAGTAAAATGATGGCTCATTGTCATTAACTTCACTCGGTGAACCTTGCTTCTGGACAGGAGACAACATTCCTCCCAGCTAGGGACTGAGGGAGGATGCCTTCCCAAAGTTTCGAAGTCTCTAACTTTGTGATGAATAAAAAATTCTGGCAGGAGAGGAGCATAAAATGATAAAGAGCAAAGAAATGGTAACAATTCATCTCACCAATCAATAAGAACACCCTCTTTGTAAGAACATACTCCTTATTTATAGATCAGATAGCTTGTGCAGAACAGGGGAGTTAACAGCTTTCAGACTGGTTTAGCAGAAAGACTAACTGATGATGTGAAATTACCTGGAATACTTAATCACAGAGATCCAAAGAGTCTGAGGTTGGAATTTTTGGTGTAAGTACAGCTTTAAAAATCATATTATTCCAATATAACTCGCATTGTTGCTGTCAGTGTGGAGTGTCTAAGTGCCTAATATATCTAACACAGATGTGCCAAAGGGCTACTATTAAATCACTCTGCACTCATCTTCTGGTACCAATCAACTTTTTCTCCTCTTAATGAACAGACACATGCTGTTTTATACAGATTTGATTGACTGGTTGATATGAAAACATAAAGTGGCAGGAGCTGGTGAAAAGTATTTGTTATTCTCTCTGTTTGGAGCTGCAATAGAAGTGAGTAATTATTTCTGATTGTGGCAGCCACTCTCATGCTGACTGATGAACGCTACAGCACCGCTACACAGGTTAGGTTAGGCAGGATGGAAACTCATTCATGAGACATTCACAGATGTCAAAGAATCCCCAATATGTTTCATTTTAAATGGTGAGGTTGGCTTTGAATAGGTATTTTTCTACTATGTGGTCCATAGAAGTCACCTTCACACCTTTGGCAGATTTCAAAGGAGCTCTAATCCAATATTGTAGCTCAGGAAACTGAGCCAGAGAGTTGCAAACTGGGTTTCTCAGCACCTTTAGGCAGCAGATCCAAAATAATTTCCACATTGCAGGAGTTCCTGTCTGTCACGCTTGGTACATACTTCAGGAGACTCATATTCACACTGAAGTCAGCTTGTTGATCTCAAGGCTAGACATAGATTAAAATTTTCAAAATATAGTGCATCAAAAATGAAGCTTCCTCAGGTGAGGAAGGTACCTCTCATCTGATGAAAGACACCTCCTCAATATCTATGTACTCTACAGAGGTTGCAGTGACCATACCCCTGTACCACTGCTCTACAATTTTTGTGGTCCTTGAGGTCTGGGAAAAAACATCCTGTTTCTGCACTATTCTTAAATAACACTCTACATTGGTAGAAGGCTGAGTTTGCTGAAGAAAAAGGGTGTCTATAGCCAGCTGAAGCAGTGCCATAATCAAAATACCACATACAGGGTAAAAAAAACAGTAGGAAAACACATTGCTCTTGAAGCAAATGAAGAAGGCTGAGTAGAAGGCTGAGTTTGCTGAAGAAAAAGGGTGTCTATAGCCAGCTGAAGCAGTGCCATAATCAAAATACCACATACAGGGTAAAAAAAACAGTAGGAAAACACATTGCTCTTGAAGCAAATGAAGAAGGCTGAGTAGAAGGCTGAGTTTGCTGAAGAAAAAGGGTGTCTATAGCCAGCTGAAGCAGTGCCATAATCAAAATACCACATACAGGGTAAAAAAAACAGTAGGAAAACACATTGCTCTTGAAGCAAATGAAGACTGTTGATGTAGGAGTGTCATACTTATTTTGGAGGGAAGATCGATTAAATTATGATCCCCAAATGCAAAATCATATCAAATCTGAAATAATTCTTCAGAGAACCTGGGAATTTCAGTTACTTTTTAAGTTAACATCTTAAACAGCGGATGCAGTAAGAAATGAATGGGTTCTAATTTGGGCTGTGTACGAAGGCAGTCATTTACCAGTACAGATGGATAGTATAACACGTGCCTATGCTCAGCACAGCTTGCCTGTGTGAGGGCAGCACACCCCCATGGGTTTCTGAATTACACGAAAGACGAAACAAAAGCAACAACAAGGCAAACTACACTTTTTCACCTTAGAAGAGCATGAAAGAAAACACTGAAATTGAATCTCAGTGTTGGCTGAGTGTGTATATTTTGGTTGCAAGTACTCAACTTTGTTTTCCTAAACAATAATAAACTTTCCTTGAGCAAAGCACTCAGAACTTTCCAAGTGCTGGAATCAAATTATAAACCTGTGCCTTTTGTAAGAGAACTTAAAAAAATTAAAACCCCACTTATAATTGTCATTTGACAACCAGTGGTTCCCACAAAGGCTGTTTTAATGCTATGTTACAATGACAGAATCACATTAAATTCCTCAGTAGGTAATCATAGTTTTAAATTAGTTAAAAATATTGCTGTGCTCTTTGGAGGGATTTGCAAGTTTAAATGCAATGTTTCTGTGTTGGTTTTTTGTTGTTGTTGTTGTTTAATCTATTTTTGTTTGTTGGTGGGGACTGCCAAAGTTTGTAGATATTTAAGCCCAAGACGGCATCTTAGCTTAGCCATCTGTGAAAACAAAAACGGAGTAAAAATATAGCTCTGAATAAATGAAGCACTGAGGGAATTTCATACTTGATATAAATAATTACAGCTATAGCTTGTTGCTATGCAGTTAAGAAAAACATTTTTCTTATGCTTGGTGAAGACCCATTTCTTTAAAAGGTTTCACTTTTAAACATGAAGACAATGAAACATTAATATTTTTCCATCATCTGCTTCAAGTGTACATGTGAGATCAATGCTTTGCTGTCTGATTTGATAAAAATGAATGCAAGGGCTCTGGAGAGAGGCAACAGAGGCTCCTGGCAGCTGATGCTCACCAACACTTTCCACGTCCTCAGCCAAAGGCTTTCTATTTGGGGCCCAATCCAGTAAATCATGACATTCGGGTGGCCTGTGGAAGGACCAAGCATGAGAAACTGAGGGTCCTGCTCATTTAGGTGGGGCAGAAGCTTTGAGAAAATGGAAGTCACTTTCCAGGTATGGCAGGAAAAGTCACTTTATAATGAGCACATGGGAAAAACCCTGAGGGCACAGAAAAGAAGGTAAAGCAAAAGCAGTTTTGGCAGCAACAGGTTTTGCCCTCTTTTTTCTTTTTTCCATTTCACCTCTTCGTAAGTGGCACATTTTGTTGTGGCGGGGCAGTACTTGTAATGAAGGGTTGGTTTAGGCACTTGTTCTTGAACATTCTTCACAACTACATGTTTAACTACAATTCTGAAGCCTCAACTCCAAAACAAAGCAAAGCAAAGCATAGACTTTCTAGACAGGATGTAGAAATTACAGACTTTTTTTTTTTTTTTTGTAATAAAACCCACCTTGTGATGACCACACTAAAGGCACAAAACCAGAGATGTCCTTGCAGGGCAAGGGCTCACATGCCCTTGTTGCCCCACGACGGGGCTGCCTCCTGCCTGAATGTCCACATCTCTGTGGAGCCAGGGGATGCATGAGGTCACTGCAGATTGCCCCAAACAAGCAAAATGCTTGAATAGTACAGTGCAACTCTCTCTCCACATGCAGCTTTCATTTCAAACCTGAGAATGAAGACTACGAGGATCATAGCACCTGTATAATAAAAACATAAACCCAACAGCTATTATGCTTCCACCCATCCTAGGTTTCTTGTGGGAATCTTCAGCCCCAATTTCTCCATTTCAAGTCCTGAAGGGCCTTTTCTGGTCAACACTTTAGGCCTGCTTTATAAGAGCACACAGGGTTTCATGCTGGTTCTTAGTTCTCAGTAAGGTCACAGCTCCCTGCATGCATGCTTGGGGTGCACATATGTATGTACATTTATGTATATGTGCAGAGGGAGTAGCAAAACCAACAGCTTTCTTCAGCTCCAGCAAAGCTCAACATTTTTTGCCTCCTGTTTGTCTTGTTTCCCTGAGAAAAAAATGTTGGACTTCCTTGGCTGAAAGCTGTCATCTTCAATGAAAAGCTGATTATACGGTGGAAGTAAATAATAAAAGCATGATTCTGTCTGGTTGCCTAGGCTAAATTCATGAGAAAAAACTCAGTTGGCACTCAATAATTTCCTCATGAAAAGCAGTGTTTTCTTAAGGAAATAGTGACAATTTGCCTTACACCAAATTAGTGAAGATATAATCTGTCTTCACATCGAAGATGTCAAATTTGCATGCAAATAATTGTGGCATGAGAACTAGTGGTGTCACACAGATTTAATGACGGTTTGCAGTAAAAATACCAAGAGAACAAACACCTGCTTTACAGCTTCTGTGGGTTACCAGCATATTATTATTGGTTCTGACCTTCTAATTGCCTCTTTATTTTCTGCTCCTGGCTGCATGGTGAATAACACGAGTGCTCTTTCAACTCCTACGTGTCCCCCACACGCTCCCCCCATTCCTCCTCTCTCTCTTGGAAAATAAATAAACTATCAATTTAATGACTAACTAGCTTGTACTCTCAAAAGAGTTTCCAGAGCTTTTGTAAAAACGTTGAGCTTTGAACATTTTTCAAACAGAAATCAGTATTTTTGTCTCACTCTCTCTTAACTTTCTGTACGTGCCGGTGAGGAGCATTTTAATTAGAGCACTGGCTGCACGACACTACAGCCCACCTGCCTCTTTCCTGCTGGTAGTGGGGAAAATTCTATAGTGGCTGCTCGTGAGTAGCTGGAGCAGCAAACAGCTCCTAAAAGGAGAGGAATGTTTAAGACCCGGGTGCCGGGCTCGGTGTGGAGCGGCTGCTGGGTCACGCCTGATACACCGGCGGGGTCGGGCTGGGGATGCTGCGGGTGGGTTGAGGGAAAGATGCTGCGGCAGCGCTCCCGGGGACGGCGAGGGCCGTGTCACATCTCTGCTGAAGGGAGAAGGATGAAGTGTTGGGACTGCAGGAAGCGGGTCCAGAAAAAATATCGTCCTGTGTGTAATTGCCAGAAATAACGGGAGTTGAGGGGCGGTGGGGAAGCGGCAGACCCAGGAGACCGAGCCCCGAGGTGGCACCGCAACGGTCCCGGTCACCAGGCCGTGGGACGGCTGCAATGCTTGGTGACCGCCATGAGATGTCACTGCTGCCCCACGCAAAAGCAGGTACGAGCTAATTTGTCAGACAGACCAGAAAGAATGAGATGTGGCCACTTCGTGCCTTGCCTTTTTTTTTCTTCCCTCCTTTTTCTTTCCTTTCTGTTTCCTCCCTCCCTAAAAACCTGTTCTGCTCCAGCTTTCCTCTTCCTTCCCCGTCCCTCCTGCTCAGCCCCAGCAAGGTTACCTCTGCTTGCGTCTAGAGGCATCTCCACTGCCAATACCTCTGGTCCTGGCTGCGCAGGTCGGTGCAGCAAGCAACACCACTGTGCATGCAATGCCTTTTGACTGTGAAGAGATGACACAGAAATGTAAGGCTTGCACCTTCCAGCTCCTAAACTGTGGCTGCTTCATATCACCTTTCTCTGAAAAGAGGCCACCAAACTTCACCCTTTTTTTCTGAGAGGCTCAAGTGAAAATTATGTGGTCATTCCCTTTAGATTTATAGTCTGACCTGAAATTTAGAAACAGTAACAAAGGATTTTAAGGAGTAAAATACCTGCCATGCTCTGCTTGCTATAACATAGCTTTTATTCTTGTCTCAAATATTCTGATTCAGAAAATAGATTTGTAGGAAGGGCAGGATCGTCAGCATTATTTTTTTTGATCTATCTACAGCTAGGCTTGATGTTGTTCAGCTCTTCAGTGTTCAAAATAAATGTAAATGCATGCTAGAAGAGAGAAGACTTAATTTTCTGGTGAATTAAATAACTCTGCTTTTCTGCCATATCCTGTGTGCTGTCCTGAATGAAAAATTCCGTCCCAAGTAACTCAGGGACAGGTGTCCTTCATTAGCACTTAGAAATTCCTCTCTCATCAAACTTTCAAGACAATTGCATGCTTTTCACCTTAGATGAGGCTGAAAATAAATGAGGTTTATCCCTGCAGCAAATCCGTCAGAAGACTGGCACCGTCTGCCGTTAGACAAGGGCTGCAGAGATACAGATAAGAAAAGCAAGTCTAGGAAGCACAGTCCTGCTAAGGCATATAAATACGCCTTATACTAATAGCTGTTTATTAAAACAGGTCATAAAATACATTTTCAAAGTTCAGACAAGTGACCATCTTAGCCATTAACATCCCAGGAATATACTTAGATCAAAGTTTTATGACCTCTATTTATTTCGGCAGATAGCACTACCTGAAAATGCCCACTTTTAAAATCTTATTACGATCAAATCCCTTATTTAGGCCAGTGACTTGACATTCTTGCATGAGCGAACATTAAAGTTTTTGCCTTTTTAACCTCCTAATCCTGGTGCATAAATCATTTATAACCGATTCTATTCTATGTGTCTTTTTGGTGTTATTGGATTCTTATCTTTCATTCCAGTCTAGGTTTCTGGTTTAATATATTAAAAACTTCTGTTCAGCTTTGCTTTCTTTATTAAGATACAAAAGAAGTAGAAGCTTATAGGGAGCTGAAGGAAAAGTACAATATATAATTCTTAAAAATAAAAATTAAAAGTTTTTGTTTAAAAGGAGGGAAGATTATGTCATCCTTTCATGTGACACCCTTTTACAATTGTTGTAAGAGCACAGAGAATTGCTTCTAATTTTGAGCAAGTACATTTGTGTGCTCTCCCTTAGCTGCTTTTGTTCAGATAGCGAGGTCAAGCCCTGCAGCCCTAGTTCTGTTGGTGGGTCTCAAGCAAGCTCTCGCTTCTCTGGAGTGCTGCTGGAAGATCTCTCCCCATGGACCTGCCGGCAAGATCACAGTTGAAAAGGACATCGATATCAAATCCCCCTTTTCTATCCCACGTTGACTTTTTCTTCCAACACACTATAGCTGGGTGAAAATGTAAAATCAAAGCTCATTCTACCAGTAGAAAACCAGCAAAAAGTCAAACCAAACCTAAGTATCCGTATGAAGAGTAAACCCAAATAAACCTGATTTGTGTCTCAGAATTGGCCTATATTAAAGGTTTTCTTATGACAAAGAAGGGCTGACAGGTGAAAGGTTTGAAAGTGATGAGAAAACTGAGGGGACCAGCTTGGTTATGCACTGTTTGTATTTGGAAAGTTCTGGCTATACCTGTTGTAATAGCACAACAGACTAGTAGCCTAGCAGATTAGCTTACAAAAGGCAGGTCTGATCCTTCATGCGGGTACATCCAAAATGCCTAAGGGATGAATGAACCTGCAACAATAGCAGGATCACACTGCAAATAAAAAGTCATCCATACAGCATTAGACACTTGAGTCACTGTTGGACATAGAAAGAAGGATGGTTAAAAATACCTGTTTTTTGAACAAAGATGAAAGGTATAGCATAGAGAGACTTTTATCTACATTTATGTGAAATTGACCTGTTTTAAATAAAATTAGCTTGTTCATGCCTGAAGTATACCTGCAACTACATAAATCTGAACATCAAGTAGTCTTCCTTCCCTCTTCCAGGGAGTCTGTTTAGATTTTTATATATATACAAACACATAGACACACAACCTGGCCTTGTACTCTGTATTTCTGTGACATGCCTCAACCGCACCACGCTCAGGGATCCAGACAGCAGATGGGAAGGGCAGCAGTGGGAAAACTCTTATTTAATTTTCCACTTGGCTCTATAAAACATAAACCAGACACAAACGACATTGAAGTAATACTCCATATTAGTGAGTTAGATTTGACCTAACTACCGATTTAGCTGAAAATTATTTTTATTTAGGCTAAAGTGGGTAAATGGTGCTTTTGTACCAATAGCTGAAAGCCCTGACTGACGAGCCCAGCAATGCAGGGTGAGGAGATGGCAACCAGGTGCCTCAGGGTGTCAGGAAGGAAACCAGTGTATTGCATGCCGTGCTAGCCTCCATGCTGGGACCAAGCTGCCCCAATACTGGCTTGTGTATTTTTCCAAGATGTCTTGTAAGAAGCTCATAAAATCAACCCGCCACCCGAGCTTTGCAGGTTACCCTACTTATGTTCTGACTTGAAATTCATCCAAATGAAATCAAATTTGGAGCACTGCTGGCAACTCTTGCTTCTGTAGGGCTTCAGAGAACCCAGGTCCTCTGTAAGGGCTGCAGGGGGACACCCGTGTCCTGGGATGCAGGATTCCCAGAGTGAGATATGCCCTGAAACCCAACTGTGATCTAATAAAAAAAAAAAAATAAATGTGATTCTGCCAATTTTGTACCACCTCAGTTGCAAGGTAGTAAAATCCTGACAGACCTCACTGTCATTCAGTGCTGTGCTGCTATAATTAATCCCTGGTTCAGCTGCCAGGTATTGCAGATGCCCTTATGCAGACAAAAGAGGACTTTTTTTTTTTTTTTTTTCCCCTCTCCATTTATTTTCTGCAAGTTCCCTGACCTGGAAACCTGACATTTTCTGGTTCACACTTATGCACATTTCAGCTCTTCTCTTTGAGTTCTGTTTAGGATCTGTACTGACAGCAAAATGGCACAGACAGTAGAGCCTGCGCCCACCCAGAGGAAATGTGAACAACACAGCCTTGTCAGGATGTTCAGCCTCAGTTATTCCTCCTTTACTACCTAAATTCATTTATTCCAGCATCCAAGTGATTGCTTTTCTATACAACATTTTCTCTATGCTATCCACCCCACAGCTGCTGTCTCAGTATGGCAAATGGAAAGATTCCCCCTGCTCTAACATGCCTTATAACAAACACAGAATCCAGTGTTAGTTTTCCCTTCTTTGTGAAAGAAAAGGGCAAAAAATAGGAATAACATACTTAACAAATGGACAAGCCTGCCTCTGTTCAGAATGCTGCAGAAAGTGCCAAAGAATACTGTGAGAATAATACTGCTATACCACTGCCAAGATCAGTCAGCCTTGTGCACTGGGCTGGCNCAATTGCAAAAGGAAAAATATATTAAACTTGTTCTGCCTTAAGCTGCTTTTGTCACTTGCTTATTTTCTACATCTCTTCCAGCTCAAGATGCACACAACTGCTGCTACAAGCATAACATTCAGAGTTCAGCAAAGTCCTGGTGGTTTTCATAGTTTCTTTGAGGATTCCTGGGATTTTCTCTCATTGATGTCATAGAGATCCCAATAAGAAAGACCATGAAAAAAAGTTGGGTTGTCACAATCCCATAATTTCACCATGCATATGCATTTCTTGCATCCCTCTCATGCCAAAACCTGTTATTTCATGTTCTTACCTACAGCAGCTGTTGCTTACATGGATATCACCATGGGCTGAGATGGATTTCTCCTCTAACAGCAGTATCTGGTCTAAACAGAAAGACAGATATAGTACATGTACCTACCACTTGCAAAGGAGCAGAACACGTGGAGCCTGCACCCTCACAGCAACTGGGGAAGGGCTGGTTGCCCTGGGCTGAGCTGAAATTGGGCATACAGCTCAGGGGTGGGTCTGTGCAGGTCCCAGCTGGGGCTGCTCAGGGCCATCAGGGCCTCACACCATCCCCAATAAGTATTTCCAAACTACAGACTCCCTCTCCTCAGGGTTGGCAAGTCAGAAATGAAATAGCAGAGCTAGTGAAAAAGTGGTTAACAGGAGCTTTAGCAGAAGAATAGAAGAATGTGGAAATAAGCCCCCTCCATTTCTTACATTATCTGAGAGCTGTTCAGCCATGAATTGTCTGTAATAATTAGCATGAGAATATCTCCTTGATGACATTCATACTGCATAAAAGGGTCTGTATTTCCTCCATCAAAGTGCATATTTATGAACTGAATCTCCGATAGACAGAGCCTTTGATAGTATTATTTTAATATTTTTTGCATATGATTTAGAAGTTTAAACTTCAAGAAGACCTAATAATAAAAAAGACTATCAGATTTCAGCTAGTCAGCTCTGTTTCTAGTAAACACAAACACATACATGAGAGACACAGTTTAAGTATGAAAGTGATAGACTATACAAGACAGAACATCATGAATAAATTTGCTTTTGATCTTTAATGATCCTGAGAATAATGACTTGAAAAAACAACCTTGAATGCTGAAGCCATTATATGGCATATGGTTTCCTCATTTTCCATTTATTGCTTGACCCCAGTGACTGTCTATTCTGAGTCACACTGGAAAAAAACTCTACTTTCTGTGCAAGTCCACGTGCATGCATGCTTCTGCCCCTTTGTTGTCAATACCTCTTATTTTATAGACCTGATTACTGCAATACATCATAACTTAAGCTTGATCCAAACCTAGACTCATCAATGGCAGGATTACATGACTCACCTCTATAAGAGGCAGGAACGTGAGGACACATGAAAAGACATGCTTCCTCCAGCTTGAGTGGCTTCAGTTTAACAGTCTTAGGTTTGGGGAATGACAATTCCTCTTCACAGGTGTAGAACTTACTGGAGATTTGTAAACAGAGCCTGCCCAAAGCTGGTGGACTTGTAGCTTCTTCTGCTTACTATGGTCCTGGTGTTATTTCTATCCCTTTGGTTTAGCACCTGGTAACAACTGTTTCTCTAGCTCTGCTATTTCGTTTGTGACTTTAGCAGGTGCCTGAAATTTGAAAACCTTGAAGTCTGAAAGGCAGATGATGGTTACTTTCTGAAGTGTTTATGGAGCAAATATTCCATTTGGTTACTGTCCTTTTGGCAAAAATGGACAAGCATGTGAACAGGCCTCGACAACTCAAGCTGAAAGCGCATGTGTATAAATCTGTGTACAGTAGGAGGTGACGGGCCATCAAGCCTGGTGCCATGGGATGCTAGGCTCATTTTCTCCCAAGCCCAAGTCCTCCACACCTCTTCTGAACTGTTCTGTAGAAACAATTCGCCCCATGGGCAGCTGCATCTCCTTGTCCTTTGGTTTGCAAGACCTTGATGTCATTGGTGTAGACATTAAGCCATCTATGGTGGCTTTGGAGCTGCAGCAGCCCTCTGCAGATTTGTGAATTGCAACATAGAAATGGTTTCATTTGTCACTAGCTTTTAGAAGCTGATAATATAAAGTTTGGAAAGTTGAGGAGAAAATAAAAGGAAATAGTAGTGAGGTAGTGAGGTCTCTCTGGGAACTTTCAGCATGACAGCCAAAACAATGTTTTTCCTACTACATAACAATGCCTGAAAATCTTCCTATAAGTTTTCCACATGGATTTATTTTATTTCAAAGTTGTCAGTATTAAGCAATTACAATTCCTGTAGTGAAAGCCTCCTTATTTTGTTAGACAGCTAACAGTTTTAATTTGCACAATTTCAACATTTATATTATTTAGACAAACCCTTTGACGTTTGAAATGCATCTCTAAAGCTCCATTTCTAATATAACTTACATCCTCTATTATTTCACAATAAATTATTTGTATTTAATTCACAAGTGCCGATAGAAGTACATTTTATGCACCAACAAAATGATGAGTAGTACATTTCTTACTCTTAGGGATGAGAAAGATCTGGACGAATGCTGGCTAAGTCTCCTTACTAAAGAAAGTAACATTTGTGAAAAAAAAAACCTATTCAAGCCAGCTCAATTTTTCTGAAAATTGAACAGAATATTCTGAATTTTAATAATCCAGGGAAAAATCTTCTCACACTTAAAAACATTCTGGAAATACTACAGTTTTGCTTGGCATGCATATTAACTGCTCAAAATGGTAATGGTGAACTATTATATTTTCAAAAAATTAATAAAGTAATCTTCCTTATCTTTTAGTTGTTATTTATGTTCTTAAGATGTAAGCTCTTTGGTGCAGGGATTGAATTTTGGTGGCCAAATATACCCTTGCTTAATATCTCTGATTATTACACATATGAAATTAGTATACAAAAGTAAAGTATAGTTATACTTGTGCTTAAAAAGAAGAGCGTATTCTAGATACCAAGTTCTTATCCCAATGAAGTTACAAATACTTTTGAGATCTTCAGTGAAGAATGACTAATTTGTCCCAGTATGCCCCACTAGCTGATAGATGATTTGGCAAAAAACAATGTAGTCAACATCAACAGCTGTTCAGAGCTATTCTGATCTTCTCCTGATAAAACACACAGTATGTGCCTCTTAATTAATAAGAGAAATATATTTTATAAAGTATGCTTATGATAGACTATAGAATTTGGTCCAGAGACAAACTTAGACCATAATACACTATTCTCATGTATCTGCTTTGAAGACCATTGAGAGGTTTAAAGATTATATTTCAATTCTCCTATTATGTCATCTTTTTACAAACCATGCCAGTGTTATCTAGAATTAACTTTTATCATTGTTTCTTGGTCTACACCCCACTGGAGCCCATGGAAGTGAGCCTTGGAGCTCCCTCTGTCCCCCATTTCCTGTGCAAAGGAAGCCACAGATATCTCCTGCATGGCCAAGGCCAGCCCTAATTGACCCAGCATGTGGCCTCAACCCAAGTTGTTTAGACTGGGCATTTCTTGGAATAAGCTAAAAATGAAGAAAATAAGCAGATCTCCTTTTTTTTTTTAAAAATTGTGAAAAAAATTAAGGAAAAATAGGTGAAATCAGTCAGAAAATGGATAATAAGAAGAAAATGTTGTTCAGTACATCACAAACACAAACACTTAAAAAGCTTGTCCTGATCAGAAAACAACCACATAATTCAGAATATGTATAAGTGGCTGAGTGTTTTTGAAAAGTGTTAATTCATCACCACCAGAAGTTCCTGTGGGAACACACACAGCAGTTTTGAAGGATGTTTTTTCTTGGATTCGTGACAAAATTTCTCATCAGAAAAAAGAGAGGATAATTGGTGGTTCAGATGTTCATAGGGTGCATGGGAATCCTCCCCACTCTATTCAGGTCTCCATTTTCCTTCTAAAAGAAAACTTAAATGTGAATCTCCCAGGTGAACATTTTAGCTATTGTCTAATCTGAGTTGGGTAAGATTTCACAAAAGAGCTTCACAGGTTTTTAATTGCATCCTGACTTTGAGCAGGACATCTTTTGGATGCTTGAAAAAGGTGCTGTGACATGAAAGGATGTTTTCAAAGACTGATGCAGGGCCCTGCTACACTGCTACAGCCCATTCCCCTCCTTACCCCTCCTCCCTCTGCAAAGCAAGAGAGAACAAGGAGTAATCTTATAGTCTCATGCTTATAAGGTTATCAGAATAAAAATTCATCCACATGAAATGAGGAATATGAATCCTATTACTGTTAGGATTTATTTAAAAATCACAGTTGTTTTACTCATCGTTGTTATTCATAATTCAGTTTATAACTATAAAAGATGAAGGGGAATATGGCCTACTTTTCCCTTTGAGATTTGACAGCACTTCCTCTTAGTAGCTTTGCCATAAAAACTGGTGATTTCAGTTTCCCCTGCTGTGTTTTTGGGCCTTCCAGAACACAAAAGGAAAGAAGAAAATCTAGAAAGATGGGGTGAGGGGTGGTGAACACAAACAAAGCATCTCAGGCATTTAAAGCCCTCAGACTGACTTGTGCCAACCCTTTCCTCACTGTTTGCCTGCAAACAGATCATTTGACAGTGTCTTTTTCAACTAAAAGGGGGTGTTGGCTTTTATTAATGACTGGAGACCAAATCTAACCTCTAATGGCTGTGACTAATACCCCAAAGTCGGTAGTCTCTGTGGAGCAAGAGACTGCAGAGCATGTCAAAAGGAGACAAATGTAAGTCAGAGCTGTGAAACCAAAGAATGAGGTGAAGCCTTTAATAGCTTATATTCTTCCTAGCACCCATTTATTCTTGCTTGAGGCATAATCACTGGAGGTAGCTCTGATGCCTGGGAATGACAATGTGATTACACATGCAAACATGCTGGGCTTAGCCATATTGCCTCTGCCATCACTGCAATTCCATGTTATCCCATCTACCTCTACAAACCTTACAATTGTCCAGCCTCTGCTAGTTGGGTTGCCTCTACTCAGAGGCAGACATCAGGCAGCGTTGCATAGGTGATAAATATGTGAACCTTGTGAAGTTTAACAAGGCCAAGGGCAAGGTTCTGCACATGTGTCAGGGCAATCCTAAGCACAAATACAGGCTTTGTAGAGAATGGATTGAGAACAGCCCTGAAGAGAAGAACTTGGGGATCTTTCCCATCCAGCTCTGGAATCCTTCAACATAAGAAGAGCATGGACCTGCTGGAGCGAGTCCAGAGGAGGGCAATGAAATGACCAGCGGGCTGAAGCACCTCTCCTGTGAAGACAGGCTGAAAGAGTTGGGCTTGTTCAGCCTGGAGAAGAGAAGGCCCCAGGGAGGGACTTCCAGACTTCCAGTACCTGAAGAGTGCCTACAGGAGAGATGGGAAGTGGCTCTCTGTCAGGGAGTGTAGTGATAGGGAAAAGGGGTAATGATTTTAAACTGAAAGAGGGGAGATTTAGATTAGATAGGAGGAAGAAATTCTCTACTGTGAAGGTGGTGAGACACTGGAACAGGTTGCCCATGGAAATAAGCTCCCAGGAAGACAATTGCATCACCTGCAGGCACAGGGAAAGTCCCACTGGACTCAGCGATGGGCAGGAGCTGGATTCCAGGTCTGGATTCAGGAATGCTTGGAGTGGGATCAAAGCAGACAAACAGAGAGAGTCCTCCTTGGATGGCAGCCATAGAAGAAAGAGAGCTGACCCTTTGATCCCTCAGCTTTTATACTGAGCATGATCCAGATGGGATGGAATATCTTGTTGGTCAGTTTTGGATCTCCTGTCCTGTTCAATCCTTCTCACAAGTACAACCCTGCTATGATTTTCTGCTTCTGACCCTCCAACGAAGGGTAAATGACAAAATTACCTGACCTTGGTTGTTATAGCAATAAGTATAAGCAAGAACCTCTCTGCATGCCATTCCTTGGCTTAATCAGGTCTTATCACTCTGAAACCAAACGGTTTCTGCATAATATGTTGTTAATTTCAGAGTTTAGTTAGTTGGAAGAGACTTAATGGAAAGGTAAAATTACTGAACAGAACAGGCTCTGTTTTACTTCGAACCAGGACAATTCCCCATCCCTGGGAGTGTTCAAGGCCAGGCTTGATGGGGCTTTGAGTAAACTGGTCTGGTGGGAGGTGTCCCTGCCCATGGTACAGGGGTTGGAACTAGATGATCTTCAAGGTCCCTTGCAACCCAAACCATTCTGATTCTATGGTTCTATGATAACCTGTCAAAAAGCCCCATCTCTGTTGACTTATTCTGTGGCAATTTATCGAACAGGAACTGGGAATGCCAATTGCCCTCTCAAAGATTTCCCAGCTTCCTGCCCTATTGATTAATGCATCCCAATGCGTTCAACCGTATCTCCAGGGTTTTCGTGTTTGCATATCCATAGCCATTTCCAAAGAAATCGGTGCTTCCGATAAGTGGTTCTGCTGTACCTCTTTTCTGATTCATGAAGATTTGCTGCTGTTGCTAGTGTATTTGTGTGTTGGCAGATCCTTGCTGCCCCAGAAACCTGTGCTTGCTGGCCTGCCTGAATATGGCTGTGTTTGATTTCTTAGGACTCTGCCTGCCTCTTCACAGAGATAGGATGTTACCTGGAAACCTTTTTCTCAAAACAGTTTCTTTTGTCCTGGAATTTGGCAGGTATCAGTAAACATCCTCAGCTGAACAGATTGCCCAACAGGAAATATCTCCTGACGTGCAGGAAACACCCTCTTTTTTTCTCAGATTACTTTAAGCAGTGAGGCTCAGCTTGCTCTCAGCTATGTATGATACTGTTGTCTGTTTTTTCTATTTGCTGAACCTTTATTTAGTACTTATTTCACTCACATTTTTCTTCAATTACGGAACCATTCTACCTTACAATACTGCTCATTCAGTTTCTCCCTCTCTGTAATTTCACATGAATGCTCCTCATACTAAGTAGGATGTATCTTAACAGATCTTTTGCTCTGTGTTGTTTTCCATTTGTTTATCTTCTGTATTCTGGTCAAGGGAAATCAGAGAGACAGATTCTGCTACTTGCTCTTACTCACACTGAAAAAACAGCTTATTCAGGGAAGAGCATTCTGAAAGGATAAAAATGCCAAAAATCTATGCCTTCACCAGGGAACAGTATTTGAACACATGGTACTCAAGTGTTTCACATAGCTTGTGTGGTCTAAAGCAAAAAGACAGCAGTGAACTATTAAAATGCAGTCAGTAGTGCTGGTTCCTCTTTAAAAAAAAAAAAAAAAAAAAGCCCACTTAGATGTTAATGCACTGCAATTTACTAACTCATTTTGACATCTCACAGCAAAACCCAGCAATTTTATTTTGGTGAGCAGTTTCCCAGGCAGGAAGAGTGAAGGCTGCTCCCAGGAACTCCTCCACCAAAGAACTGCTCTCCAACAGAAATAGTTCGTAGCGCCTCAGTAATGTCAGCATCAGGATTATTTGACATGCACACTGTAAAGTGCATCTTTCAGCTAAGGTACTAACCTGACACTCAGGATTGAAGATCAGCACAGCCCAGGTTGCAATGCTGGTGAACACAACAACTGCAGCAAGGGGTGCAACATGGCGCATCATACTCTCTGCTTGCCCTTAGCTGCCATGTGCATGAATGCCAGACTGCTAAAGACAACAGTCCACAAAAGCTACCTTGTGCCCACCCCTTAACCTGCTCATCCACTGGCCTGTGATCAGCAGCCAGCTTGCAACCCTGACCAGCAAACCATCCCAATGCACCTGCTATCCTACACTGAATGCCTAATGCCACATCTGCTCCATGAGATCTTGTTTCTCAGCTACTCTGAAAATGTGGCAAAAATAAATCCTTCATCTGCATATGTGCAGAATGACAGGTCCCTCTCTCCTGCTGAAAAGGTGCTCACCAGCAATTACAAAGGCCTGGCTGTAAAGTGCTCTGTGAAACAAGGACCATCGGCATTTGATGACCTATTTCCTTTGCCAGTCTAACGCCATGTTACAGTCCTCCCTGTCTTTCATCTCTCTGAGGTGAGAAACTTGGAATCCTCCATGGTAATACAATATTGCCACAACTGTTCTGAGCCCTGAAATATTCCAGGCTACCTCCAGATATTATTTTACCGTCATCAAAAAGGGCACTTTTCCACCCAGGCCATGCAGGTTATCACCATCTATTCCTGCTGGCTCCCCCCAGTCCTGGGAGGGAGACGGCTGCAGGGGCTGCCTCCTCCCTCTGAGGGAGGGTTGCTTCACGCCACATGGTGTTTATCCTGCTCGATTTTGGAGGATGCAGCTCTGCAGCACTCTGTGCCCTGAATAGGCCATGCAGCTCTGCAGCATCACAGTGAGGGATCAGGTCATTAGCTGTTTTTTCCAAATCTTGGTGTATTGTTTAAAATCTTTTGAGAAGCTGTGCTACCTAGCTTGTATTTTGGTCTCTCCCACTCTCATCCAAATAACAGATGACACCATTTAACTGATAGAGCGCTCGATCCATCATTCCTTGCAACACCACAGGTGCAGTGGTTACACCATATGGCAACTTATACTTGAACAGCCCCTTTGCATGTGTTTGCAGTAAAGTGTATTTATTAATCTGGATCTGGTGTCACATGCTGATGTGCTTAAGACAGGTCAAGTTTTCTAATCCTCTCCCCACCTGTCATTTTGAAAGTCCTGGTTTAGGCTTGGCTGATGATCAGCTGTCGGGGGGTTTATGGCCTGCATATGTCAAGTTTCTAGCTTTCATCTGAGCTGCAGTAATAAAATTTTAAATAAAAATTAGTGGCAGAAATAAGACTTTTCTCCATTAGCTCCAAAAGGTTTTGACACCTTTTCTTAGTGCAGGAACATTTACTTTAGTGACTTCCAGAACAGGGAGGGAACCATCTATATCTTGACCTGTTTTGTGCCCTGACTATTGATTTAGGTCCCAGAGCAAAAGCGGCAGCCCTCTAAGGGGTGGCAGAGTCCCTGCTCCCAACAACAAACACACACTGAGTGGAGCTAGACTGCAACATCACAGAGACAATACCGGTAATCCTTTAGACAGCTCATCATTTTGCTTCAGCTTCTGTTCTTCTGGGTTTTCTTTAAGACTTGAAAAAGAAATTTTTAAATGCCTGCAGGAAGGCTTGTCCTAGGAGATTTCTTCTCTGCTCTGTCAGTCTTGAGGAGTACGGTAAAGCATCAGTGAAGTGTGCCTTCATCTACATCCACTCCTTCAGAGCTCCATCCCTGCTACATTCAGTTGGAAAAGAAACCTGTTAGACTCACTTAAAAATCCACCAAAAACCCCAACCCCAAAGCAATATTAGCAAATCCTTTTTTTTTTTTTTTTTCCATTGGAGACTTGCAATATCCAAATATTTTAAAACTGTTTCTTTGCACTCTATGAAAAAAATAAACGAGACCTACCTATTCCTCCTGCTTTTTGCAGTCATCTATTGCCCACCTCCTTTTTGAAAATCAAAATAAAATTGGGCACTGATGATCATTTATTGTTTTAAGACAAAATATATCTCCATGATTTAGGCAGCAATCTTCTCTGTGGTTTAGGCACTGATCATAATTCTGTGAAAGAATTGTGCAGAGGTGAACTCTGCTGAAAACCTGAAGAGATTTAAAACAAAAAATTACTTTTCTATTTTATGACAGGTCTTTCTTAAAGTGATGTTTCCCCTCATCCTATGCTCTGAAACCTACTGGAATTTTAAACTTTATTTCCACTTTTTTATTTAAGTGGACACCTACTTCAACATCTTTAAAGCTATTTAAAGTTCAGATATTAAACATGAATAATTGCCTCCCGGTTTCAGTGTATGATGAAATAAAAACTGACAATGCATGTCTTCCGGTGACATTCACACCTGCATCTGTGACAGAGACTTGTAATTTGATGAAAATTAACTTTACTCTGGACTAGAAGGGCAAGGTTTAAAACAGTTTCAGTATCATATTCTGTGTCACTTTTCCTCCTACTGAGATACATGGGGCATGGGGTGGCAAGTGGGAAAGGAGTGGATGAATAGATGTCTGTGCATCTTAACAAAAAGTTCTTAAGAAAGGCAATAGGAAGACAGCAGCTCGCTGATCTCCAGCATTCAAAAGCCCAAGTCCCTCTATTATCTCCTGAAACGATTAACAAAAAAAGTGCAACAAATTCTCCATGAAACTCTCTTAATCTATTTCTTGCAAGCTAAGCGCTGCTCATTGAAGAGATGCAAAGCTTGTCCATGGGAAGAAATGAACCTGAGAAGTCCACTCAGTTAGTGGACAGAAAAAACAATAGTGACACTAAGTGCTTAAATGATGTCATGAATTATTCATGCCTTTTGTGAACATAGTTAAGACCTATGGGAGTTAAAGGACAGCTATCAAAGTGAAAAAAAAAAAAAAAGGTATATTCTAATGAAATATATATATATTAGATGGAATTTCACATGGAAATACTCTGGAGTTTTACACATCATTTCCAGGGATGGAAACGACACATTTTTGAATCTCTTGAGGTGCCAACTCATTAATTAGTATGGATATGAAAGATATGTGCTTAGATGTGTCAGTCAAGCAATTATTGAAGAAGTATAATTTGAAAGTATAGCCTGGCAATGAAAAGTTATTTTTATGCTCATTTATATTCACTTCATTGACACTGCATTTAGAAGGATCTAAACATGTAGAAGCAAAAACTGCTGGTGCTAAGAATTATAGAATCATAGTGTGGTTAACATTGGAAGGGGGTCTTAAAGATCGTCAAGTTCCAACCCCCTTGCCATGGGCAGGGACACCTTCCACTAGACCAGATTGCTCAAAGACCCATCCAGCCTGGTCTTGAACACCTCTAGGGATGGGGCATCCACAGCTTCCCTGGGCAACCTGTTCCAGTATTTCTCTCACCCTCACAGGAAAGAATTTCTTCCTGCTACCTGATCTAAATTTCCCCTCTTTCAGTTTAAAACCATTACTCTTCTCCCTGAAATACCTATAGAAGTTCTTTTTGTTGTCCTTAATGTCCCTGGCCAGATTTAATTCTATTTGGGCTTTAGCTTGCCTAATCTGGTTCCTGGCCATTTGGACAGTTTCTCTATATTCAAATGTATATTTTGTTTTTGAGCTGATCCCAGAGGTCTTTGTTAATACATGCAGGCCTCCTGGCTTTTTTGCCTGACTTCTTTTTTGGGATGCACCACTCCTGAGCTTGGAGGAGGTGATCCTTGAATACTAACCTGAGGACCTGCTTTGGTGAGTGGCTTCCCACGCATCAGTTGTTGATTGGAGACAAAGGAGCAAGTGACTCCTGAATAAGGTAACTAAGAAGTTTGTGTGGAACTGTGACACATTCCCCTTGCAGAGCACTGGTGAGGCAGAGACCTTGCTGCAAGACCCTCTGCTCCACTACCGTTGCCTAACTTCCAGATCTGTGGGTGGGAGTTGGGTGGAGGCTACCCTTTGCTGTCCTCATTCCTCATCTGCTGCTTGTGCTGCTCAGAGAACCTCTTCTCTTGGGCTGACTGCAAGCAAAAAGGTGTTGAGAGTGGTAGTGCTGCTTCCATGAGAAGACTGTACCTTTTCCTTAAAATTTCTTCCTTAGAGGTTCAGAAAACTGTGCGTTCTCACATTGTCTAGCACCCACTCCTTCTTCCAAAAATTCCATGGCTGTGGATGTCAGGCCAGGCACTATTCCCTAAATGCTCTTTACATAATAGCTATGTAAAAGCAGTACAAATGAGGCTGGTGTCGAGGACCTAGTCTCTATTTCCCTCCATGGTTTTCTATCTAATGTGGAGGATTTAGCTAAAATCTGAATAAGAAAATTTCAGTCTATGAAACTTGCTTAGGTTAAAACAGTTCATATTTCCAGTATATTTGATAACATAAATGTCCACCTTACAGTTACATTTTGTACCAGTTCCTTAGAGAAGATGGAGAGGTTAATTTGACTATTTTATTATTCATTTGTTGGGCATGCTCCAATTTCCACCTAAAATGTTATTTCTTTTATGATTGGACTTGAAGGATATTTGATTAAATTATTTTTCTTAAAAATAAGCTCATGCCCTAAACAGACTTTTCATGTGCCATCCTCTGTAACATGGACATGGGATGAAGGCAGGATTTCCCTCCCATTCTCATCAGGATCAGGTCATCAGACAGAGACCCTTAGCACACATGTGTGACAATGATTATGTTTTCAGCATTTATAGAGTGTGTTGTAAACTCTGTCCTATCAGAGTGATTTTTCCTTTCAGTTTCTGAAGTGATTTTTCAGGACTTTACATACCCACTCTTCAAAGCAAAGCTGTGCAGCGAAGCGTAGGAATGTGCGTTCCTCAGAGCTCTTAATGTTTTTAGCATTTTGTATCACTTACAACATGCAGGCTGAAGAGAGTCCGAAACCTCAAAGGCATCTTTTTAATTCAAAACCTTCTGGGAGGCAGTCTTTTTTTTTCATGTGGCTTTGCCAGAAGAATTCAAATGACTTCTCCCGTTGACTTCTTTCATTTACTCATTCCATTCCTCCACTCTTTTGCTGCAGACTGATTTCGTGATCTCCATTTTTCTTTGATACTGACAAACGGGGATCAAATAGAGAGACTTCACTACAAAGCAGAGCCAAGCAAAGGTTTTGACTCTCTTTCTCATGCCACTTACATCACACTTGGCAGCCCAAGGCATCACTGTCAAAAGTGAGGCATCGTCATGCCCCAGAATAAATGCTGTAAATGGCTTAAATTTCTCTTTAAGGCCCCCCCATTGTAATTTGTGGTGGTGTAGGACAGGTATCTTACATGATTTACCACTGCAACATTGAGACCACTTCCCAGCTTGTTCTTTAATAAACTTTTTTTTTTTTTTTAAATCTCTAAATTTTACATATTTGTTTGGAATTTTTCATTGTGTCTCCTCAAGGACTGAAAGCAAAGCATCTTTTGACACTGTACATTCACTGTTTGCTTTATTTGTGGCTGAGGAGAAAGGCAAACTGGTGGTTTGTGTCTGTAAACAGCTGAGAGTGAATAACCTTCTTCTGGGGAGTGCATATAACTCTTTTCTGGTAAACTTATGGACTCAAGTCTGTATTCAGCTTTCTTTCAAAAATAGCTGGAGAATCTGACAATGTGAACATGAAATAATAGAATTTGGTCTGGCAATGTTGTGAACTGAAACATCAGGAAAGGAAGTATTTCCCTCCCTGCTTTTCAGGAATATCACACTTCTTTTTCTGAGGTAAGGACTAATTTGGGTCTTTTGTGTTAGACAATTTTTTCTAGTGTTGCATTCAATTTGTAAGCGGCTCGTAAGTGAGAAAGGCAATTCAGCCTGTGAGAACCTGGGCAACAGCAGCAGAATGCAGCACTCGGTTCAGGGAGGAGAAACTCAGCTAGTCAAACCTCTCTGGTGCATCTGTAACACAATTAAATGCCCATAATGACCTTCATTAGGCCCAGCATGTAAGTCAATACAAACAACTTTCAACCCGATGAACATTTTCCCTCTAAAAAGTAACCTTGCAGTTATATTGCTTTTGTACAGTTTTAGCCATATGCTAAATATTACAATGCCTCATTCTCATTTACCCTTCACATATTAAGGTGAAAACTCTGACCTAGTGCATTCTAATTACTTGGCTTATTAGCTTCACATTATATCAGTAATGGTGTGATAGCCAACATAATTACTAAGACTTGAAAAATTATACTTTGCTGTACTATTTCATGAACTGTGAGATGGTTCTTTCTTCTTATTAACTTTCTTATTTAATGGGTTGACCAGATTTTTCATCTACCTAGACCATTGATCAAACTGATAATTTTAGATTTCAGCTGCAATTGAGAAATTGCCTCTTAAAACAGTAGGGTATATGATTTATATAAGAAAATACAGACACATGTTACTCTTCTTTGTTTTTTACGGACAGGCCACCACGATTACATAGTTACTGCACGCTGTTTCAATGCCCATTTTAACTTACAATTCTTCATGAAATTTAGACATTATTCTCAAGAAAGTTATTTTAGTTCTTTTTTTCTTTTGTCAAATTCCTATTTTTATATTCACTGAAATTCTGGTTTACCCTTTTCAATTGAAAGCTTTTTCACTTTCTGGAAGAAAATAGAACTTCCACACCTTTCCATTGTTTAAGTAAAATGCTAACTTTCAATCAAAACCCAGCAGGACTGGCAATTGTTCACCAGTTTAGTCTAGAACTCTCTAGATTCTGAGAGTTGTTCTGATCCTAAATATTTTTATTTTACAGTATATAGATAAAGAAGAGATCCTTTTCTTAAAATAGAGATTCCTACTGAATAGGATAACAAGATTCATGTAAGCAGTCATACATCCACCCTTACATGATGGTCCTCTTTAATAAGCAAAGTTGCAACAATGCTGAAAGGAGCTGACTTCCTGAAGCCATCAAGGCAAAAGAGGCTGTTCTCTACACCTCAGAGTTGACTCAAAATGGCTGACTATCACCAGAAGCCCTTCTTTCACTTCAGTGGACTTTGGATCAAGCCCTTGACATAAAGACATGGCTGTTTTCTCTTTCAAGTGGATTAATATGTTATGCCAACCTGAAAGATGAGCATGGATGGTCTCACCTTTGCTGGGACCTACAGTGCCTCCTCCTGCATGTGCTTTTCCACTTTCATTGATAAGAGTCATCCATGTCCCACATCCACTAGCCCAAAACTTCTGCCTACAGGGGAGAAGTCCCACACAGTCTTATCAGTGTCCCTGTGTCCCTGACAGAGGAGCAGCTCCAAGGCGTTTTTTGAGTATTTGTCCCCACACCATGGAAACAGAGGGTCAGTGCACTAACGTCAGTCATTTCCAGTGAAATCATCTCAGAAGTCTCTGGATTGAATTAATCAGCAAACCATTCCTGACATGCTTGTTTGGAAGCAGTCACAGAAATGACCTCCTGGCTTTTGGCAGATGAACCTGTACTTTTGTAATACTGTGACAGCTGGAAGAGTTTGATGCTGTCTCGATTCAACATATCAGTCAGCTTTCCCTGTGGGGAAATCTATGTGTGTTTTAGTCTGATTTAGTTGGAAAAGAAATGAAGTTGACTCCTTGTTAGTTTTCTGTTTGTTGGGGATTTTTGTGTTTTGTTGTTGTTTTTTTTTTTTGTGTGTTTTTTCCCTCCCCCCCCAACATTTCTCATAGATGACCAAATGAATGGGAGAGTTGTTGGAAGAGAGACTGCCACAGGATTTTAAGATTCACTGTAAGAATTTCATTGAAGAGGTAAGTCCCTTCAGAGCTCGTCCATCTAACTAGAAGATAACGTGGAGGTGTGTACCATCACCCATTAACAGTCCATTCTCCCTGTGCAGCTGCGCGATCAAAACCATCTCCCAATTTCATAACTGCATCTCTAAGCCAAGAGTAAATGGTGTAAAAATGGCCAGTGATAATTTAATAAATAATATAAAATTACTTCTTAATGTGGCAGAAAGCACCTGAAATGTATTCTTCCCACAAGATTTTGATAGGGTACTACTTAATTCTATTGTTCTTGGTGCAATCAGTTTAATAGTTCTGATTTTCCTCAATGTCTCTGCATGAGGAACATTATTATAAAAGGTGGTATATAAAAAAATCTTCTAAAAGTAATAACAGAAACAAAAATGGTAAAAGGCAGTTTGAGCTTGAATGTGAGGCACAAGTGCTAGTGCAGACCTACAGGTGGCTTGACACTTGCCTGCTTGAGTGCACTTGTGATTAGAGGAGGTATCAAAGCCACAGCCCACAATATTAAAGAGAGGGATGTGAAGGCAGAGAAATTTCAGTCCCAAATTGGATAAATTTGCCAAGTCTCTGGCTGCAGTGCAACACTCATTTATTTGTAGGTGAATTTAATAGACAGGATGTTGAAGGAAGAATTACTTCCCAGAGTGGTATACTGGGATTAGGTAGAATCTGCCTAAAGCCAGAACAATAGGTTGCTTTTGTGCTAATTTGTGCTTTTAAAATGATAAAATGCACCTGACATTTTAGATAATCTTATATATTTAAATTACTATGAAATTCAAACTGTGTTTCTGAAGTCCTTTCTTCACTAGCATATGCCCATGTTATAATGTGCATTGTTTAATATATAACTATGCATCTTGTGGTTCCCTGATAATTTAAGCAAGAGAGGCTTTTAAATTAGCTATTAAATTACCATTCAGAGATCTGATCATCTTCTAATTTCCGTACAAAGTCCTCCACAGGGGATAAATCTAGTTTAAATGTTCTCTTCTTCCTATGATTTTATACCCTGGATGTAAGATGATATAACATTCCTGCATTTCTAACTGAAACACATTACAACCCTGTATAAGGTTTTTGCACAGCTTTGTCAAACAAATCTTTGTTTTGATTGTAAATGTTTCTAAAATTATGAAGAAAAACATGATTTCTGGTCTTGTTCAGTTGTCTTGCACTATCCATGGGTGCGATACCTAAGTAATTTATGAAAGCATAAATAATGGTGAGCTTTTGAATACCTGAAAATTCTATTCATCTCCCTAATTTCCCCTCTATATTAGCAAAATTGAAATTCTGCATTTTATTTCTTCTGACCTTTTGGGCAGATATTTGCTAACTGTTTTTATGGGCAATGAAGTTACAAAGACTTTTCTTGAGTTGAAGCAGAGGGTGAATTTCTTTCCTGCTCTGCAGTGAAGCATGTTTGGTGCTTTCTCCTTGCTTTCTGCAGCAGGAGCCCTGTACCACGCCGTGAGCTGCTGGTGGTGCTGCAGCCTGGGAGGAACTTGGCTATGGTGGGTTTGGGAAGGTTATTATTTGTATGTAACCATTAAAAAATACAGCTCAAGGATAGTCAAGGATAGTAGTGGGGTACTCCCGGTTTCATTTCCCCTTCCCTCCCTTCTTAGGTCTTCCTACCATTGCTGCCTTTCCTGCTGGCCCCTGCTGTGGCAGATACAGTTTCCAGACTGTGGCCAGTGGGGCTCAGAAATGTTTTCTGCATTAGTTGTTCCTCCATTCTTCAACGTTACTGCACAAAATACTATCTGTTGTGACAAATGATGTCATGACATCGTTACATTCAGCACAATGCTGAAAACAGATAACCTATGTCCACATGAGCTATGGGAAAACCTGTAAAATAAAAACGAGGATACCCCAATTCTTACCTGTTTTGTGAGTTTTGCCTCGCAAGATGCTCTCAATCAATGTTATTTGAGTTTTACTTTCTTCTGCAAAACACCTTCTTAATGTTATGTTGATGATGTTATGTGGGGCCAATGCTGCAGCTGGGTGGGAAGGGCAGGGAAAAGGCACAAGCAACAGCCTGAAAAGAGGTTGTAGAGAGGTGGGAGTCAGTCTTTTCTCCCAAGTAACAAGCAATAGGACAAGAGGAAACATCCTCAAGTTGTGCCAGGGGAGGTTTAGATAGGATATTAAAAAAATTTTCTTCACTGGACGGGTTATCAAACATTGGAACAAGCTGCCCAGGGCAATGGTGGAATCACTGTCCCTGGAGGTATTTAAAAAAATGGGTAGATGTGGTGCTAAGGGGCATGTTTTAGTGATGGTTTTGGCAGTGTTAGGTTGATGGGTGGATGCGATGATCCATCCAACCTAGACAATTCTGTGACAGGGCCCTAGCTAGGAATTCTGTCTTCTCATTGATAAAATTAATATAAATAGAAAATACAATAAAACAGAGCTGGTCTAGCCCTTGATATTTAAAGCAGTAATGATAAAATCAGAAATATTATATCTGAAACCGGACTGAATTTATGCCTATCTTTTGCAGCCTTATTGAGTTAATTTAATAAAAATACATATTTATATTGTTACTAAATTTTTAGCCTATAATTGCAAACTCAACATACAATTTCAATATATGCATTTTCTGGTTCCTATGGGTTTTTTCAAAACTTAATAATTCTTTTCATGTTACATAAACTATGCTCCAATACCCGTGCTAGCCTACCAGAATTACCTCAAATGATAAATTTATAATTTTGATACCTTGTTCCACTGAGTACAAAACAGCATTCAAAATTGTTGGAACAAAATTCTTTTCAAGTATAGTTCCTTTCCCTGGGTTTACTGCTCTGTGTTAGCATGGCAATTCACCATAGGCATATGGTCTATTCTTTTTTTTTATTCCATCTGCGCAAAAACATAATTCCATAGACCGTGTGCTCTGATCCACTGCTAGAGCAGGAGGATAAGGGTGCCTTTGTCTATCTCTATAATGGACTAATCTATTCCTGGGCAGATTCCAGAGTGTATTTCCAATATATTCTCACTATCACAAATTGCCCAGACATATGTAATCCCAAAGGATACCATTAATTTTGCTTTGATACAGATTATAGCAGACTAATTATTTGTTCCTCTTGAGGTTCCCACAGATGGGGTATAACTATATCCATTGATAAAGACTAGCATGTGACTATCTAGGAAAAGTATTTACCTCTCAAGTTTTTTTTCTTTCCTGCTTTGTTCTTCTGTTGTCCTCTAACACTCTCAGAAGTTATTGTTATTGGGTACTAATTTAATAAAAATGCAGGAGATTCTGCCTGAAATTATAACCACCAAAGCTATTCAATTGTTTTTCTGTGTAACAACTCTGATTGAAATTCCGGTCACAGCAAAGTTGAACGGAAAATTTCCTTGGCTTCTGTGGGGGACTGGAATTTCATCTAAGGTGAATATTGGTTTTGATTTAGACACAAATATCTTATAACAGTTTCTGGTTCACAAGTCTCGTCTAGCATAATGCCACATTAAGCAAGCCAAAAAAACATAATCTAAAGGGTATTGTCAAGTGGCGACGGAACACATATTCATTTCAGGTACTGTACGTTAAATACAAATGCCTGTACCTGGCATGTGATAATGTTATCAGCTATGTCCCGTGTGCTGTAGAGATCATTACTTTCAAGTTAGAGAAGGACAGTAAAAGAAACAGCTATGCAGCGAGAATGAAAGCAGTAGCAGTGGAAGAGAAGAAAAGCTGTGGGAATGCCTTTTAAGTGATGTAGAGATACTTCAAGCATATTTTAATTCTTTTTTAACACAGCCCTCCCCATGAGCATAATCCATCCTCTCTAACTCTTCAAACAAAACATATGCAAATAAACTCATTTTACTTTTTATATTCTATGTTTCCCTATGTACCTATGCGAGAAAATGATCAAAATGCTAAGCTAACCATCCAGTTAGCTCTAGGTATTTCAGGAAAGAGGTGATGGAAATCTCTTTTGAATCCACAATTTCTTGTAGCAGGAGGAGCTATCTTAATACTACCTTTTAAAGAACATATAGCAAGTTAATATGCATACATAAGTGTATGTGTGTCTCTACCCGCCTATTCATATGTTTGGTTATCTGTGGGAAAGAAGGATTAGATTTTTCCTGTTCTAAGCAATTACTTGCCCTATCAATATGTATTTCAGCACTTGATTTTCTCTCTCTATTAATTCAGACCTTCAATATACATGTTTATTTTTAAATAATTGCAAATTATCCATGAAATGTTAAATAGGATAATGAACTCATTAAGCATTAATCACTTAACATAGTTCAAGCATGAAAGCAGGCTATTCACACACATTTCTAGAGAGTTATCATGAAATGTAGAGTGATTTGAGGAAACCAGGAGGACCAGTGGTTAATGTGGTTGCACAGGACCTGGGAGATGACAGTACATTTCATCATCCCACCGCAGACATCGTAGGTGCTGCTGCTAAAGGATCGTGCCTCCCTTCACATCATTAGAAGAGTGATAAAACATCTCAGTGGGAGGGGAGGACAATAAGTGCATGACAGGGCTTGGAGGATGTTAGGCGACACATCTAATGAAGGCCATTAAGGTATCACAGTTAGATTTTCATGGAGCAAGAAAAAAGTCATTAGTCTTTTTGTGTGTCAGCTGGCAGAAAGACTGTGGAACAAAGTCACTTTTCCTCCAGGAATTTGAATTCATACAGAAAAGAGATTTAAAAATTCTTTTGTCATCTATCCATGACATGCATGGGGAGTGTCTTGCAGTTACAGAAGCAGTCATCTGTTTGTCAATATAGTTAGAATGCATGCATTTTTGAAGTTAGGCATACTGGTTTAGGTTAAAATTGCTTAAGTTGGAAAGACAGTGTAAATACATTTTAAAAATGTATTCACTGTTTAAACTTTAAATTTTAGATCTAGAAATAGGTGCAGGAGAAAAATCTTGGGGAAAAAAGAAAAGTTATTCCAGGTCAGGTTGAATGTTTTGTTTGATATAAAACCTTCTCTTGGTGAGAAGTATTATTTTGATGGAAAGCATTAACAGTAACTGTGATTTAATCAAATTTTAAAAAATGGTTATGGTGAAAATTATTTTGTGAAGTCCTATTGACAGGAGTTGTTAATTTAATCAGAAAGCCTACATATATTTGGGATCCTTTCATTACAGACACTCATTGTGCCAATAGAAAATATTTTGTTAATTCTTGCTTCTTTTGCAAATCTTGACAAGGTTGTACTTGGCAATTTATTTCTTACTTGGCAGTCTTTGTGAAAAAGAATAGTCTTTCAAACATTTATAAACCCAAAAAGAACGACTCTATCAATTAGCTACTTAACAACCATCTTAAAATAAGTTATATTGTGAGTAGCTGTAAATTTATTTTTCCAGTAATTTACAAAACAAGGGAGTTAAATCGCCAGTCTCTTACCCTTAAAATCTCAGATATCCTGAAGCCATATTTTCTCCTCTAAGAACTGATGTTTTTGCATCAAACATCTGTGCCATGAAGTTGCATTAACCAGAGCAGGTCCCTGACAACTTGGAAGGGCATAGGTTTTGCATGTGTTTGTAGTCATTCAAACCATGACAAACTGAGTCAATTTGTGAACATTGGAAATGGGTCATTATTGAACTAAGACAATAAATTCAATCAGACCCACAGGAGCAGATTAGCACCCCATTGCCTAGAGATACAATATTTTATTTTCTGAAATATTGTGTATTCAGAAACACATGAAATTAATGAATATTTTTTATTTTTTTGAAATAAGTAGCAGTGTTTGGGGATATATATTTTTTAAATAAGCAGACCAAAAGGACATTGCCATGAAATTAAAGTTGATAATATTAATTTTGCATCTCTAAATACAAGCAGAGGTTAAACAAAAATCTCTGACATATAAGGAAGCAAACTAGGATTCAGAATTGCACATCGCTTCCAGTCTTAGGGATCGCTTTAGGTGCCTCTTCTGTCCTAAATGGCACTAGCCAATACTTCCGCTTTATGGATAATTTACCTCATACACCTAGGGAACTGAACATCAGACAAGATGCAATACTCTTCTCTTACCATGATACTGGCGCTCTTGCTTCCCTGTCCTAGAAATGTTTCAATTCAGTCGTGCACAGCAATACACACCTAATTTAAAATACATAATTAATTCCATTGACCTCAATATCTTGCTGAATTATGGACTTCGTGCCATGCTGGCATTAAATCCTCTTAGACATGCTGGCTAAACAGCAGCACCCTTGAAGTCTTACAGAGATGAGCCAGGAGCTCCTGAGGTAACAGGAGCCAAAAAGAAAACAGCAATGAAATACCATGAAGGAATTAAGGGGTGTTCATGCACCCCTTAAGAAGGTGGCATAGCCAACAGCCAAGATAAAGTGCCTTAACACATGCTGCACACAGCGTTGGCAACAAACAAGAATGGGAGCCACTCTGCTGCTAGAAAGGTACAACCTAGTTGCTGTTACTGAAACTTGGGAAAAATAACATGACTGGAGTGTGGTTATAGATAGCTACAGGCCGTTCAGAAGGGACAGATGAGGAA
>VXBJ01004670.1:851170-882593 GCA_013400055.1 Nycticryphes semicollaris | reverse complement strand
TGAACAGTAGGTCTAGCAAGGAAGAAGAACTGAGAACAACTAAGAAAACTCAGATGAGAAAAATAGCTTTACCATTACTTTTCCAGCAAAGTTCACATTCAAAGAAAGAGAAAGAGAATTGAAAATAAAAGTTCATTGCTATTTTCACAAGTCATCATGAATTGGCTGCAGATACCTGTATCTACTAAAAGCAGTCGCAAAATGCCTGTTTATTTTAAAGGGAACAGAATTTCAAAGACCCTTTAAAAAAAAAGCTGCCTATCTAGTTAAAGCATCTGACAAGCCTCAAGCCTGGACAGACAAAAATTAAAAATAACAAAGCCAACAAATCTTTGCTCTCGGTGGTCATACCTATCAAATGTCACACTCACATAATGGACTGCAGACACAGATACCCAAATTACTTGGAGTACTGGAATTAACACAAGAAAATCAGAGCAGTGCTTTCCCTGAGATAATTTACTCTCCATTGTCCAGTACTGATATTCAGGTCATGAGAGATTTAGATGCCACCACCCTGTTTAAGTGTGCTTTTCCTTTTCTAAATTTCTTTATACCGTATTCATGAAACTATATATGATGTCTTAGTCATTTTGGGGAATCTTGATTCTCAGCTACTACTTGGCTTGGAAAATCTCCCTTTATGAAACATCAGTTAAACCAGATGCCTGCCAGTTTAGACTGAGAGATCAGAAATGAAGTAATAGCTTGAAAATCACAGCATCCTCATGAAAGATGGCAATGCAGATAGCAACAGGACTCTTGACACAGGGTTAGAACTCAGTTAACCATGTGATTTCCAAGCAGACAGTCTGTGATATGCTGCATACAGAAGGTGCAAGTCTGAAAAATGCATTCACATTAGCAGAAAGCATATAGTAGGTGGGCTAAAAAGAACTCAAAAGCTTCCTAAGTCATCCAGTTTGAGGTGGGTTAAGTATTTCGTATGGCTACAAACAGTGATCAGGACAGCATACAATGCTAATAATCTCCTCTTCCTGTATGTCAACAGACCAACAAAGCAGGTGACACCTATCTGATATTTTTTTCTAACCCTATAACATACCTTAAGAAAAATATATTTGAGACAAAAGAAATAAAAAATACAAAAAGAATGAATGTGGATGAACTTTCCCTTCCTCATTGAAGTATTCATATTGTGTGATACCATAATAAACACATATACATGTAAACATGCTGCAGATAAACTAGTATACATTTGTGTAGCTCTTATTGTTTCCTCATTGTTTTTTAGAGATATACATTGCTATCCCATGGAAAACACATGCCAAAAAAAATCAAACAAGCATAAGAATAATTCCATGACACAAAACCCCAACTTTTTAAAGCCACCTCTTTTTCAAGACAGTGCACTTTTCTAAACTGTGTTGTGGGAAGGTGCTTTGGGTGTTGAATGCGTTTAAGTTTATGATGCATGCATCAGAAATTAAAAATGTTACCCCAGGTTGCTCCATACTTAAGCTAGGTTCTTTAATACTTAACAGTACAGCAGGTCTAGCCTGACTCCATGACTCTTAGTGAAATCCCTAAACACAGTATACTTAACTACCGCTGAGGTTAAATCTCTGAAAGAATCATGTAGATCTGGCATGAACTAGATCCTCCTCCTGCAACAAATATAGAAAATTAGACAGAAAGTAATAAAATGACATTCTTGGGATGTAACCTTGTGGACAAACATTCAACTGCCAGTGAGTACATGTACACTGAAAATAGAACCCACGGTCTCTAGATTCAATGACTCATACACTTTCAGTTGTCGTACTTGAGCTAAAAGTTAATTTGTTGATTGCATGAAAGCTTTGCCATGTACCTTAGTTACTGTATTGCAGAACAAAAGTGTAATTAGCACCACGTTCTTAAAAAGAAACTTCTTGTACAAATACATTTTCTACATTAAAGATAATGACAGAATCAATAAATTGCCACACAACTCTGAAATGAAAGATGAAGTCTCAGAAAGCTATTGAGAATCACTTTCTATAGTTTACTCAGGTAGGCGAGGACTTATAAGACATGATACAGTCTCTCAATGTAGCAATAATTCAAAAGTGTAATGCTAGGAAAATTGTGATTTATGTTTTCCTTAATTTATTTTCATCTTGCTCTTTTCTAAAATATAAGGTAGTTTCAGCCAAAAGCTGTTCTGGGGCCTAAAGGACTGCAAAAACACTGTGTGCTTCACTATTCCATGACTACAAATTACTTTCTGAACCTGAACTTCCAAAATTTGTGGAAGCAAAGCCCATCTGAATGCATACATCTTCCTGACTATCTAACCCTGAAATCTGTGGAACCAAGGGAGTATACTAACTTCTCAATATAAATGAGATGAACAATGTGAGTCCCTGTCCTGAATTATAAGAATTTTATTTTGGACAAGGTCCAGTTAAGCTAGTTTTCCTCATGAGTGATCTGTCAGTATAAAACAACTGTTACATGCATAGTTTTACTACAGCTGGCATTTTCAAATCCTCCATAATTTGTAACATAAAACTTGGAACACTTTCCAGAGAATCATCTTTCAGAATGCTTTCCTGTCTACTGTCAATTTAAATCAAAACTAGAATTCTGCTTATTCTTACTTCTGCCTTTTACTCTGTATCCTGGTTTCTACTTTCTTATATGCTATTTCCCACTATATGCTGTACTCAATGAATGTAAATTCTAAGTTTTGAATTGGACTATAATTTAATCTCTTAGTTCTTAATATCCTGATATTTTCAGGCAGTAGGTACTTTGTAACTGAACAAAGTAGGGAGGGATCGGAATTTATATGAATCTAGCTAAAATACAGAATGTGATTGCCTGAGAAAAAGAAGGGACATTAAAGATTATACACTGACAGTTAATCATGGCTAGCTGTTGATGGGGTATCTAGCTGTGCTCTACTGTACACAAAAATATTTTGTAAGAAGTCCCATAAAATGCCAGCAAACCAGTAAAATTTTCAGAACCATTATAAAGATGTGGGCATTTGTTTGTTTTCTTTTTTTTTTTTTTTTTAGAAAGTGGAAATTCATTCAAAGTTGCTAACAGAAAAATTGAATTCCCAAGTAGTTTCCCTAAGAGTAAGTACAACATTAAGTGAAATCCATATTGCAATACAAATATTTTAAGTAATATAGAAATATAGAAATTCAGAGTACCACCTGTTGGTGAAAAATAGAAGTAACTTCATTTTCTGCTGGTTGGTAGATGCCAAGCTCTGATGAAGAACTGGAATCAGTCATGGTTCTTTACAGTTTGCCAAGCTGCATAATGTGAAGCAGAATTACAAGAAATCCCAGTTATTTGTGATTTAATTATTTCAGGTCAATAATATACAGTGCTGATTTAGCAAACCACATTTCAAGTACTTTGCAAACATTATCCAATTTGTTTATAAATATGTCTCTCTGGTTTGGGCTTTTATTTATGCCATACTTTGTTTTGGATAAATGTGTTAAATTAAAATTAGCCACCCCAATAAGCAATACAGTTAAAAAAGAGAAACAGTAGAATGTAACAGAATTTGATGTAGCACAGAGCCCATTCTAACATTAATAAATGTTATGTCAAAATCGAGGTTTTGAAAACTGCAGTACTGCAGGCCAGACTTTATCATTAAGGCATGTCTGTGGAGATGTTAGAGAGAGGCACTGAAAGAGAGATTTTTCCCTAAAAGAGGTGTAATACACACATATCTTAGCCAGCTCCCAAAGTCAGATAGGGACACAGTCACACAAACACACACAAAAGAAATAAGCTAGCACTTGAGCAGTGTGAAAGCTGCTGTAGTTTATAGTCGCTACAAATGCTTCCGCCAGTTTACAGCAGAGCATTTTTCCATGTATCTTTACACTACAGGCCAGCAGGTTCCTAATGGTACTGAACTTCAGTCATCTTGAAACACTCGAAAGTTTCCCTGGAGCGTGTCGTTACATGAAGTGGTGTCCTGGAGCAATTACAGATATGAGATTCAATGTATCTTGTGTTAAAAACACAGTGTAAATCTCAGATTACTTAACTTCTTTCAGATCTAAGAAAATATCCATCCACAAGGCCCATTTTGTTTTACTAAATAGTGGGTATTATTTCTTACAACTGCAAGTGCCTAAAATAAATAATAAACTAGGTATGAATGAAAAAAAAATACCTATCAAATAATCTGAAGAACAATACAATCCATTTACTTTTCAGAAATTTACTTAACATTTCTACTAATTTTCAATGAATTTTGTCTTATTTTTCTTTAAATCTTCTTTCACTGATCAGGAAGATAAACAAAATGTAAGATTTCTGTAGTAAAGTTGTCCTCATGATGGATCCAAAGTCAGCAAGAAAGAAGTGGCATATAAGGCTTCTGCAGGTGTGCTTAAAAATAGCTAGCGTGTCCGTCTGTTCAAATGTCTCAGAAACTGCTCTAAGAGGTGGCTGCTTCAAACCCTGTGTGAAATCAAAATGGTTCAAAAGCATTTTTTCAGTTGCTGTTCTGCTGTTTTGAATTACCTTTACGTGATCCTCCTCCTCTGCCTGAATGACATACATATTATATATACATATGTGTGTATGATACATGTATTTGTAGGTATACAGTTCATACATACAAGTATTGTCTGTATATATGCGCTTACCACTGAGCAATGCATACTGGTCCTGGGTCCTACTTGCTTAGCATGCAATTGGTAACCTGTTAGTGCCAGAGTCTTTTACAGACCTCAGCATCTCCTTCGAATGACCTTTGAGGGCCAAGACAGAAGTTCAGTCATCAGATGCTGAGGCTCCAAATGCTTAGCCATCAAAAGAAAAAAAAAAGACAGACAGACTGCATCTAAAATTCTTCTCTCCGCCATGTATACATGCTGCAATAAGAAGTGCATAATGTCAAGCTTGGCTTATGAACTCATTTTCACTATTTGATAGGAGACACAATATCACTGGGATTTGTTGAAATGACTAAAAGCGTCTTTTGGGGAACGGAAGGCGCTAAGCACAGCTATAGTATATTTCATTTCAGTTTTTGAGCAAGGAATCTATCTTTCTCATGTTGCCACTGACACAAAAGTCATTTTTTATTGCTGCCTGGAAAAAAGTCTTCATAAGGATCTAGTTGTCACTTGGACACATCTTTCTATGACTGTCAGGATCTTTAAGGTAAATGTGTGATTCCTGATGGCAAGCTTCAGCAAAGAATTAGCTTACATACATGTAGCAATCAGTATATATACATACTGATCAATTTTTTTATATATAAAATATATATTTATATAAAGGTATACAGTAGTCTTTTTAATACATATATAATGCTGGAAATGTTTTGTTATTTACTTCTTGTCACTAAATTATGACCTATAAGAATTCAACTTTTTCTATACTCTCTTCACTTACTTCACTTACTAAAACATACCAGGGATCTATTTAATCTTATGTGCTCATTGAACATTTCAGTGCATTTTCACTACATTTGACAACTGGAATAAGAATAGATATTTGAAGTTTTTTATTAATCAATTCATGGAGGGTCTAATATTTGGGTAATGAGAAGGTTTATGTTCTTCTTCTCTTGTTCAAACAAATGTCTTCTTTTACAAATAAGATTAGAGAAGCATGGCAATAATTATTTTAAATTAATTTAAACCAACCAGCACCCTAGATCTAGCAGTGAACAATATCACATCTTTCAGATAGAAACTTTATATATCTGCTAGGAGTAAATAAATAAATGCTAGCAGTAAAATGAAAAGGATGAATATGGCAAACAACACATGACCATATTGGACTCTTTCAATTGGATAGTAATCCAAACTGTATGATAAGAAGCAGGTCATAAAAATACCAAGAGGGAAAAAAAAAGTAATGAGTCTAACAATGCCAAGTAGCTGGGTTGAATAGGTTCATAAAGCAGCCACATTCTATTCTGAAAACTGTTGAGTTTTTTCATCCCACTTCTTACTGGAAAGATGGTTCAAAGTCTTATTCTTGCTAAAGAATAACTTCTTAGTTCCAACCTAAACTTACTTGTGCACAGCACACAGATACTTTTCTTTTTTTTCTTGTACCAATATTGTCTTTTGGCTTTAGAAACTCCTCCACTGTTTTCACTCAAGAAAAGTTGAGAAGGAAGTGAAGGTCTCTCACAGAGGGATATGAAGTGTGTGTCATTCAGTCTTTGTTTAGCAAGACTATTAAACCATATTCTGTTAGTCACTCTTTGCAGAAAATTCTGCCCTTTCTCTGAGCAGTCTCTGTACTCCTTTTAATACAAATTCAATTTTCTTGAATGTGGATGATCACAATATATGTAGTGCTCTTCATGACTAATTTTTAGGGCCCTACATTAATACTTCTTACTCTCCTGCAAATTCTTCTGATATGTTTAATTGCATTTCCTTTCTCTAGGCCACGTCACACTGATAACTTATAACCCATCTTGATGAACTCAAACTGTTCTCCTCCACTGTCATTTCCTTTTCATGAACCTTTCATCTATAGAAAAAAATTCTTTTATCAGTCCTTACTAGTAAGACCTTCTTGTTCTTGCATTTTATACCAATTTCTATTTGCCTCTCTAGTCTTAATTGCTTTTTATTTTACAATATATTCCAAGTTTTACATACTGCAGAGGTCAAACTAATTTATCTACAGCTGCCTAGATAACTCTTTCCTTCTGAGAAACTCTTTCCTTCTGAGAAGTTACTGCTTCATGAACTATTTTTGATGCCATACAACATCAGGCTTTTTGTAAAAATCACTGCCACCAGACTAATTTGTGCGCTTTCCTATGTTTCTGTAGTCAGAAATCTAAAATCTGGAGGTAATCCATCCCATCAAGTAGTCCACTGAGGAGGTACCTGATGAGGAGGTATGGTGCTCCTAATTGTTTTCCTTCCATTTCATATGTCTTAGTTTTCTCTTCCATTCCATCATTCTCATAGCCATCACACTGCTGCTACATATTCAGCTATGTCTCACTAATTTAGGTTGAAGTCACACCTGTGGTTATTTTGACCCCTTCATCACTGATTGGGATGAACTTGACTTCAGTTAATTATCTTCTTTCTTAACTTTCTGATCTGCCTTATAGGATTCCCTGATGATCAATCTTTTATCTCTTTTTCTTTTTTCCTTTCATCCTTACAGGATTCCAGTTTTATCTTAGTATCCTGTTTCAGCTGCCTAGTTATCCAGCTAAATCTAGACTTCTCCCCTACAGAATTTCCCTTGTGATTGGCAACAAACTCCAAGTACTCTGTGTATGTTTCCTTCACATCATTCCAGAGCCTTTGATACGCTAATCTTTCATGTCTGACCTCTCTGAATTCCTTCATATACTTCAAATCCATGGTTTTGAACTAGAAAACATATTTTAGCAGCCTGATTGTTTATCCTTCCTTTTAATTTAATCTGAAGCTTAAGGTATTGGATTGTGTACTTAGTGCTTGTCATCCTCTGGAATAGTTTTATTTCTCGACATTGTATCACTCTTTAATGACAAAATCTCTCAGCTATCACAAAGAAAAATTACTATGCTATTCTTGCTATTATATTTTTTCTGCTATCCATATGTAGGAAATTAAAAATCTGGTAGGTACCCAAATACAAATAATTGTGGTACTTATATTTATAATTAATATAATTTCTATTTCTATTACAATTATATTNTAACATCTATTTGAGTCATGCTTGAGCCATTTCAGTGGGAATATTTGTCCTCGATAATACCAATTAGTAGATTTTAGTTTGTTTCCATCAGAATCCTTTTTCTTTTTCACCTTATAGCTACCTTTCTTCTTCTGCCTGGCAGGCAATTCATTTTTCCATTCTCTAATTCTGCTTTGGCTTCAGGACTGTCAGTTCTTTAACAGCAGTTCCCACGAGCAAAAACTTACACAGATTTGTAATGTTTGCAACAGGCCCTTCTATTTCCTAAGTATTTCACTTTCTGTTTTCTCTTACAATGTCTTTGACATTATTCACCTTTTGTGGGGGATTCCTACCCGTCTGCCTGCATTTTCTTTTTCTCCTGCTTGAAAGGTTCTTCTTTCTCCTTGTCACCCTGTCTCCTACCTGACTCTCTTTTTACTTCTCCAGCACAGCAAAGCTTGTTCCTCAGGGAACAAAAAGACTTATTTATTTCAGGAATTAGCCAAGCCAGACCAGGGAATAATCCTAAGCTATTGGTTTGAGTCTGCATTCAGCAGTGAAGTGAGGGAAACATGGGAAGTTGCTGATAGAATGGGATGAAGACTACATATGGCAGAGTCCCAAAAAGCAGCAGTTCTTTACTTTTGCTTAGCTTCTGCCAGTCAGTTGTCATTAGTTGTCTTATTTATTTAACAATTTGTGCAATTATGGGCCTAACAGTACAAGCCTTAGTCAGGCAAGGCTCCCGCTGAGTTTTTAAAGTGACTTTTCTTCAAGCTTTTTCTTTCTAGACTTCAAGATCCAGTACAAGAGAAATAATAGCTGAGTTCCCTCTCTTTTGTGTCTGGACTGATTCCCACACCATCTGTAATAAGCATTTTTAAACAACTTGTTTGTGCTCTAGGGTTCCCTACAGAAGCAACATGTTGAGTACGTTACTGAATCAGTTCTGTTTCAAGAAGGGATGAGGCCATTATTTAGCTAAGTCCTAGCAAACGTCCAGTGTCAAGCATTTCTTCAACGTTTCAGTAAATTCTTATTTATAACTCAAGAGCTTAGTCACCAGCAAGCATAGTAGCTTAAATTCATGAAATATAATATTAGGTTTTATATCTATGCAATACCACAAAGATAACCAACAATCTTCACTTTTTATGAGAAGCTCCTTTTGGTCGAGATTTTTCCAAAATCTATGTAATCACCTGCATAATGGAGTAATAACCTGACTAAACTTCCCAGAGTCTGGACCTTTAAGTAACAGTGGAAGTGATAAGAGAAGTTCTAAGATTATTTAGAAATGTCAAGCTTAGCAATGTAGCAGCAAGTACTTTCATTTTTTTTCAATTTTGTTAACTGTAGTATTGAATCAGCTTTACACTGAGAAAATGACGGATCTCTTTCTGATGACTGTAATAACTGAGGCTCATGAGGTCTATCCCAGTTGCGAGCTCAAGTGTTGCAAGGTCAATAAAAGTTTTTAATATGTTCTGATAACTGATAATAACATATACTGAGGGGGGAAAGTACAAAAGGGAGAGAAAAAGAGAGAAAAAACAACGTAAGAAGAGATTATATCAGCCTGTGGATATCATAAAAGGACTGTATTGAGGCCACCTTTTTGTCAGAAGAAACAGCATGGAAATGAACGAACGAAAACTGGTGCATTGGAAACAGTCTGTTCAACATCTGCCCTTAATCATTGCTTTTTAAATGATCTCTGAAAAAGCAGTTTGAAAGAAATAGGTGGACACAGTATCTAACCATTAGGAAGGTGAATAACTATTTTTTTCACTCTAGAGACTTTGGCCTTTGTTTGTGAGCCCTGAACTCACCTCCCTCATGGTGTTACCAGATTAGCTTGTTAAAAGTTAGCAAAAACCCCTTTCTGATCAATGTGAGACCTTCCTTCTCTGTTATCTTCCCAGAATCCAGGGGAAGGACTTTGGTGATAGAATTTATTGTGATTTAGCTTCAGCCTTGAATGCTAAAAATCATGCAGGGAAGAAAAAAAGAAAAAAAAAAAAGGGTGTGTGTGTGTGAAATTACCATCTTTCAAAGAACTGAAACACAGAAATAGCTTTTTTCTCCCTATGACGTAGGTCCCTATGACAACACACTACATTTTCACAAGTAGATTCTTACATCAAAAAGGGTTTTGATGTTATTTGACCATCAATTTCAGTTTTCTAATCAGGTTGGATTCTTTTTTTTTTTTTCCTTCTGCTTTTAAATCATTAATTCTTATTTTACTTGTATTTCCTAGTTTGTGTGAATAGGTAACTAAGTACCTGTATCTCTACTTAGAACCTATTTACCATCTGACACACCATTACAATGGAGTTGCCATAAGAATACTGTTAATTCGCTAGACTTATTTACCCTCTTGGAATAAAAGCAGTTGAACCTAAGCTCAAGTATAACAGAGCAACCCAGTGTGACTCCAGATCTGCTAAATCATGCCATTGAACAAACCACCTTTCACAATCTGTGGCAGAAGGTCTGAGGAGCTAGCAGAGACTTGGCTGTGAGATAAGAGGACATAAGACCATGGAGACAAAGGACGCTGTTCACACTGCAGCAGCTGTTGTCCAATCTACATTCATCCATTCCTGGAAAAGACTTTGCTGTTGCTTTCCTTGCCAGACTACAGCTGCTGCTGACTAATGAATGCTGCTCAGAATAGCCACATTTTGTAGCAAGTGAACCACATACTCTATGCTTCCCCCATGACTAGTGATGGAGAACACTACTCTTTTTGAGTTCTCTTTAAATAGACCTATGATAGCTGAAGATATGTTTTAATTTGATAAACAGGAGAAGAGCTTGTGGACACCTATTCAATCTATATCTGCCTTTATACAAATAGTGCAAAACAGTGAGGGTCTTACTGATTATGTCTGAAGAACAATTTCTACGGGTTAAAGGAGATTGCCATATTTTCAGTGTAAAAGGTTACCATGTTGTATGCAAAATGCTTCTTCCTTTCATATGTAGTGGGATTGCAGCACAAATACAACCCAGAGTGAAATTATTCTGAAATCATATGATCTTGTTAACACTTAGGTAATTTCGCCATGAATTATTTACAAATCTCTGCTCCTCAGACATGTTCCCCACTGCCTACTGAATACATGATTCGGGTTATTTCACCTTCCTTTTGCATTATCATGTACTTCCCACAGTCTTATTTCTTATCTTAGTCAACCATTTCTTCTTATGTTTTATTTTAGACAGAATACATTCCAGGGCATATGACTCAACTGAAGAATTTAATTATATTTTAGCAGGTAGAGTTCAAGAATTTTGAGTCAGATGCATCACTGGATAATTTTTACATCACCCAGTATAATATCACATATCAGTTTATATTAATACACAGTTCTCTTTATTATATGAATATATGGCTTGTCTCCTTGTTAGATGACACAATTATTTAAATCCTGTATTAACTAAGATTTAAATAAACGTACCTGCTTTATGGTTGAAGGGGGTTCAGTTGGCTGGTGGTTCAGCTGTCATTCATCACATTGAAATAGCACTGATATATACTGAGTATTGACTCTTCAACAAGCTGGATAAGCAGTGTTTCCCTACTAGGTGACACTATGATATATTTAGTTGCTAGTACATTTGTATTCTGAAAATAACATTATGAGGCAATATAGTTTCATATTCCTGAAAGTATGTATTACTGTAAAATGCAAGTACTAACCGTCCATGAGTTGTTCATTTCCTAATAATTTTAAATCATTGTGAAAGATGCTCAGCTGAAATTATTTCACTTTTTTTAGCCTATAATGTCCAAAATGTATGGTATTATTTAGATGCAAGAACTAAACTCTTTATTAAATGCTTTATATTAGCGCTGAGTTTATTATTTTCAACTATTGTTCTTCTGTACCCAATGTGTGCAAGCTATGATGGAGTTAAATGATTGAAGTAATAAAGAAAAATCATCCTCTGCAGTATGACCAGCCACTCTCATACCTGAAGTTTATTGCCAGTATTATGTCCTATATATAAAATTCTTCAACCAGATTTTGGTTACTAACAATGCTTAGCCAATTTGAATTAATTTTTCATTATATTCTGTGAAAAGGGTTGTGCAAAGTAATCTCCAAAGAGCACTGAGGTTTACATAAATGGAAGCTACGGTGATATTTCAGTTCAAATGAAACAACATATTGATTTTCCACAAGAATTCTGATCTTTGATTCAGCAATGCACTCACATGGCAGGGCTATAGGAATATACTTATTCATCTGGCTGAAATGAATGTTATAATGGACAAAACATCATAGTTCAGAAAAAAAGGTAAAGAGGCAATCAGCTGATTAAACATAGAAGGGATTTATGCACTGTTTGTAACATGAGGAAGTTGCTACAAAGGGCCATCTTAGTCTGGAAAAAGTGCAGAAGGAGCTGGCAGAAACCATTCACCTAGAAAACCTCTTCTGTGATAGTTACTGGTTTTGTGTTGACACAGAAGTTACAGACACCACACAACAACAAATATGATCAGGTAAGAGTCATTTATTGCAGGTGAAGCTCTTTCATATATAGTGCTTTCTTACATAAACATACTAACTTGGCAATTACTGATTGGATACAACTTATAGGCAGCAAAGCTATAATTGGTTAACAGCAAGCCTGAGAATTTGGCCTTGAGGATCAGGCAAGTCATTATATTTAATTGCTTAACAGTTCTTGTTTGCCCTTATTTACATCTTCTGATTCTGCTTAGATCCGCACTCGTTGTTGTTAACTTATTTCAGTCATGTCACCATTTTCTTGCAGAAAGGTTCTCACTGTTTTGTTCTGAATCTTTGTTTAAGTTTTAAATACAAGAAAGAGGAGATTTTTAGTTATCAGGAGAAGGGCTGTCTTGTTGAAGGTAAGGTTCATAAATTAAAAGGATATTTTTATTTTGCTTGGGAAAATTGTTGATGTTTCTGTTTTCTCCATTTTCAACATCTTTGAAGCACTGCTGTTACCGTAAAAATGGGAAATCTCCTTTGTTTATACCTGTAATACACAGACATGCATGCATGCAAAAACAAGTGCACACATCTGTTTATCCCTATCAATTTATGAATAATTTCAGATAGACTTCAGATGAGTCAGAAGGACTTATATTCTAGGCACTGTTGGGACTAGTAGTACAAATGGGACCCTCTGACAAACACTAGAATTAGGGATTACAAAAAATGGGAGGAAAGTGTTGGAGAGGTTCTTTGCTTAATCTGAAGGAGGCTCGGGAAAACAACCAGAGTTATCCCATGCAATCTGTTGAGAAAGGCCTGGAAGGAAGAATATGGGTGTAAGGTCTTTCTTAAGAGTCACAGAATAGAAGATCCACAGAGATGAGAAGGAAATAAGTAACAATTGTAAGTGGATTGGGCAGGTAAAGTCCACTTGTAAACCCTTTACTAAAGCAAGATGGTAGGAGTGTTAAGGATGATAGTGACAGTGATCCTTTGGTTTTGTTACCATGAGAAATCCTTATGGCTTAATAGAGATGCTAGCAAACACTAATAAACAGGAAAAAACTACAGTCTGATGATCCCCAGTGTATGTATGGAAAAAGGATGGTAGCTTTAACAGCAGAATACTACCTGATGTTTTCGCACATTGCTTCATTAAATACCTCGAGTTTTAACTTTCCCCTATCTCCTCAAAATCTGTATTCTTAACATTTTAATCAAAATTGTGCATACAAAGAAGAAAAATCTGAATTTTAGCATTATTTTTTGTCTGAATTATGAGAATACAAGTTTCCACTTTTTTTTTTTCAACCATTATTTTACTGTAAAATTTTTGTCCTAACAGATATGGGAGAAGATACATAGATCTAGAATTTAAAGAAAATTTAGTGTAATGCATATTCTAAGATAGAATGACAATTACCCAATTTATTTTCATACATTAAAGAATAAAGATTTTCAAAGATCATAAAGTAGATGAACATGGAAATTAAATTTCACCTAGCATAATATATGGAAGCATCGCTTGAGCACAAAAGACATTTCAGTAGATCATATAAAAAAGAGACACCGACTGCTCTACAGAGGAAGGATAGATCAAATACATATGGAGGTGTTTAGATGTTCAGGTGGAACTGATTTTTTTGAACCATTATTACTCCCCCTTCTCTAGGTGAGTGGCAGTCAGCCAGAAGCATCCCATAAGGTACATCTGGTCCAGAAGCCACTTTTGAACTAGGCTGATATATCAAATGTAGGTAATGCTGTAGGCTTCTAAAATCAATTTTGATTCATAAGTAATGAAATACCCTATCACACTTTGACTTGGGTTTTCGATTGTTAATAACAGTTAAAAAAATTAGATTGAGGTCACAGAGTAACAGGTTTATTCAGTTAGGAAAGAACTTTGAGAGACCATCTGCTCCCAACCTCCTTCTCAAAGCAGTGTCAATGTTCAATACAGACCAGGCTCATTTGGGCTTTGTTCAGTCAGGTCTTGAAAAGCTACTTAAAGCTATTTGAGACATATGTGATAAGAACACTGGCAAATGTGCTGTGAACTCTTCGGACATTTCCTTCTGGATTGATTCAGAAAAAAACTACCTCGAGCTAGTTCAGTAAGGAAGTTCCTCAGGAATTTTCCGGGGGACATGGTTATAGCAGAACTGCAATGGCCCTTTTCTAGTCTAGGAAATGTGAATAGGTTACCTGGTCCTACTGTTTGTATTTGTTCTTGAAAACACTGGTGGGGTGGTTTATGAACCAGTGTTGAAAACACTGTTGAAGTGGGAGAAACATTCTGTTAGACACTTAGCATTTTTCTCTGATCTCTAGAGTCCTTAGCAGGGGTTCTTTTTTGAATTAAAGAAATACCCATAGCTTCTACTTTAGCAAAACATGCTGCCTGCACTGATGTCAACTCATAGTCCACTGCTAAGTGTTTTGTTGGTTTGTTCATGCAACCACAGCCTACAGTTTCAAGGAAGCAGTTCTTCCTTAAGGAAACCAACAAAAATAAAATTTTTGTCTGTGTGTTCTTCATTCATAAATAGTAGACAGATGATTGTTTTGATACTACTTGGCTTTGATGCTCTTAAGAAGTGCTGTGTTACATTTGTGAAAATTCAGGAAACAATTTGATTAAATGAAAAGGACTTCATAAGACATTTATGTTACAGATGGAGTTACTTTCTGAGACTTACACTATTTCTTCTTAAAATACATTCCCCCCTGCTAACATATGGCAGAATAAGGATCTATAAAAAATGTAAATTGGTAAGAAAACTTTCTTTATAGGTGTCACCTATAAAAGCCTAGTAGAACACAATAATTTAAGTGATTTTTCATCTCTGTGGGCCGTGAGATTACATCTTCATGAAGAATAAGTTTGACCTAGGCTAAGGCAGTTCATAACATCACTAAGTTGTTACTCATAACATGATGTGAACAAGTTCCAATTACCATTTTTTCATCTGTCCAAAAATAAGATTGATTAATATTATTTTTAGCAAAAGTAAGAAAAATTAATTACTTACATAAAACAGAACTAATACAAGGCAAGGGTTGAATTTTTTCAGGGATTTCACTGTTTTATATGAAAATTCTTGAGATATGTTTCATTGCAAGGTAATTTCCTCACATATCAAAATATATTGTTTTAATATTTTTTTTCTCCCACATGAATCTTAAATATATTTCCTCTACATTAAACTCACTGAGAGCATAAAACTGGAGCCTAATGCTTGTGCTTACAGGAAAGCAGCAAGTAATATGTGGAAGACAAGCAAGAGCTGAGGAAAATCTGATCATTTTCAGCCTATGGATTCAGTATTCCTATTTTCTGAATTTTTTTAAGCCTGGTAAATTCTGATTTTAGCACTGAACCAGGGGACAGCATAATTATGAAATATATTTGCTAAGTCAGGGGTCTAAATATAGACACAAAATATTAATTTAGTTACTTTTCAATTTTCTTGACCTAATTGATGTTAGAGAGTTCTTGTGATCGAGTTCTGCAGTTCTTTTGCTTAGCTGCTAAGATGGACGTTCAACAAACTGCATCAAGAAAAACTGCCGTGATACTTTATGCTTTGAACAGTGTTCTATTTTCAGCTAGAGTAGAGCCTTCTATCTGGATATTCTATTCAAGAGCTTCTCAATCTTTCTTCCTCCTACATCTCTGTATATGTAATCACACTTTCCACAGCTTTCCATGACCCTACAGTCAACTCTTACAGCAAATCATCCTCATACTCAGAAGTGTTCCAAGTTATTTTCTGTATGTTTTCCAGAGACACAAAAGTAACACCTGTGACCTCAACAAAAACAGTGTTCTCTGTTCTGGTCATAGGACTAACTCATAAATTGAGCTCTTCTGATCTACACAAAAATTGGCAGACTAGATGAGTTAGAGGAAATGCTGATATATTTCAAGACTTTATCTCTTAAGAAAGCAGAGGGAGAAGTGTGAAGATCAAGCAGATGGAGATTGTCAAAAGCCTTTATTAATGTTTGATTTTATGTATCACACTATATGAGGCACTGATACACTCAATCTTTTTACTGCTCCAGATATACATTAGATAGGATCTGTGTTGCCTGGAATGGATGATAAACATAAACCACCTTTTGTAATTGCAAGAAAAGAAGTAGTAAGAGTTATTACACAGGAAGAAGATTTATAATGCTGCCACAGGGCACATTACAAACAAACAGGAAAACAAATGAACATTAAAGGCCAGAAGATGATGACTTTATTGTTCTTCAAGGTCTGCCCTCACCATATGGTCTACCTTTCCCAATTTTTTATTGTCCTTTTGCGTTACACACATAAAATGTTAGGAAAATTAACTACTGGCACATTGTGATATGATGTTTGTTAAACATAAAATGAAAAATATTTCAGCATTTTTCCCTTTGAAAATAATATTAGCTTCTCTTTGTGTCTAGATTTAAAAGGCTTATTTGCTTTCTGGATTTGCCAAATGGTGTCCAAAATGACACCTGTCTGTATCTTACCAACACAAAAATGTCTGTTCCAGTGCAATCAGAAACAAGTCCTGCTACTGCATCAAAAATCAGGCAGACAAGAGATGGGAAAGGCCCCATAGCAGAGGTGATAGCAGCTCTTGTGCAGGCTGCATACTCCCCACTGTTTGACTACATCCAGAGCATGTATGGCCCATATTTCCATCCCAGCCCTTCTGCTGCTTACTCCTAGCTCATTTACTTTCTGCCAGTTACAGCCAGAGCACCCATGTGACACAGGTGGTCCAGGTCTCTGAGCTGTGGGGCACACTGCCCTGTTGTTTAGAATGCTGGACACTCCCCAGTCATTTTGGGGTGCCCTGTTTCTTCCTTTCAGCCCTGCTCATTGTCCCTGCTTTTCTTCCTGCCTAATGTTACTGTCTGGCAGCAGATATGACTGGGCAGCTCTGACTCCAAAAGTGGAGGGAAGATGTACTTTCCAGGACCTTTGAGGAGGTGGGGTTCAGAAACTTTTAACATGCCTAATTGAGATGCATTTTTAGAACCACCTCCTTCCTTCTCCTTCCTTACACAGTTGTGGGGTGAAGGAATTCCAGGTCCCTATTTTGCCATTGAAATAATAGGAAAATGGCATCTCCCACAGTAGTAAACATGTTTTCCTATGTCTTTCTTCCTGGCATGTTAGATGTAGATGTACATGTGTGCATGCTTGCAAGAGCATGGGCATGTGGTGGGAAGAAACCATTCTGGCCTCCATGGTTTTAAGAGCCCTTCATCACCAACAGGACAGAAGAAGTATCTAAAATGCCCACACCTGATAATCTGATGGACAATTTCCAGCCTTCTTTGGCTCACCTTCTTCCTCTGCCTTGTGATAGCAATAGCTTCTGACAGAGCAAAAAGAAGGGTAGCAGACAACACAGCCACTAGAAACAACAGCCTGGAGCACCGCCTCTGCTGTGCCTCCCAACAGCAGAGCAGTCCCAAGCTAGCGATTAGTTTCCCCTGCATATTCTTCGAGTGTATGAGTAAGAAACACTAGAAATTAAACCTAACCCGTTTTAATCTCATTCAATGTGTGTAGGAGTTACACTCTATAACACTAAGCTCTGTGAATTTGAAATACATATTCAACCTTCAGTAATATAAAGGTTCCTTATGTTCTTCTTGGCATACGGAAAGTTTCATGAAGAATGTGCTGGAGTTTGATAGAGAACTGTTTTGTGCAATGGCATGTTCTCCTGAAATGGTAAGGAATTTCTCTACAGAAGAGCAACTGCGTCTCTGAATCAGGTACATCAGAGGTGAATCCAGCAGAAAAAGAAGGCTATAAAAGGTCTCAAAACTAAAGATACAGTAAAAAAAAAAAATGGCTAGAAACAGGCGTTGTAGCCAAGTTAGATGGGAGCTTCATTGTGGATCTCAGGACACGGAGGTCTGAGTTCTCTCTTCTGACCAAATCACAGAAGAAGAATGGGAGGTCTGATGGACTCTCAAAGCCTTTCTTCTCAGATAAAATGTGGCAATATTTCACAGCTCGAGGCATGTAATGCAGACATTCCTTCATTGCTCACTGAATGTCTGACAGCATGAACGTATGATCTTTTATTTTCTTTGCATATTATTTGTTAGATTGTGGGTTTTTTGTAGAGTAAATGGCCATCATTCCTCCAAAATTAGTAGAAAATATTTTCAATTACAAAGAACTGAGACATTGTGTCTTGCCAGATGTCATTTATTATGTAAACACCGAGGCTATTTAATGCTTTCAGCATAAGGGGACCCACCCTTGTCCAGCAATACTGAATTCTGCAATGTTAATTATAATAATTCTTACAGGCTGTAGTGACAGCTTTTATTGAAGGAACAGCTGATCTGCTGTAGATGCATCAGTTGCCAGACTGAGTCAAATTTCAAGCCACAATGAGCCGATGAGTCCTGCTTGTATGCATGTGCGTGTAAGTAATCAAAACAAAAACAGCCAGAAACACTTAGAAATGGAAAAGACAGCATTGTTCGTATTTGTAAATTTCTGCTCATGAAGTGACTCAGTTGGTAATCTGTAAGGTGTTTCTAGGTCTTGTCAAATGCTAACTAGTATAATTTACAAGTATTAGCACTGTTTGCAAAACAGAGCTAATGAACTAGTTGTAACATTATAAAACAGACTTTAGGAAAACAGGTGAGAGACAAAACAGGCATTAATGATTCCTAGACAAGGTTATTGTGTTAATCTTAAAATATTTAACTGATGAATATTTTCCTGATCTAGGTGTTCCTGCTCTAGCAGGGGGATAGGACTAGATGATCTTTCAAGGTCCCTTCCAATCCCTGATATTCTGTGATTCTGTGAACTCCAGCAATTTCAATGACTCTGCGTGCTATATAAATGAGATGTACAGCTGATTTAGAAAAAGTTAACTAGCTTTTTGCTATGTTATTATCTACATATCTCCCCCTGTTAAATTTGTATCCAACCTACTCCTGTGTAGATATCACCTGTTCTGAAAGAATGTCACCTTACACGTGACTTTTAAGCCAGAGACATATTTTCACACAATTTCATAGTGCAATGAAGAGAAAGGATAAGAGGTGACCGATTTAACTAATGAATTCCTCAGTTACTTCAACCAAAAGAAGAATTGAGAAAGTGAAGACTAAATCAGATTGCTAAAGATGAATACAAAATAACATGGGCAAGCATGTGGAAACAAAAGACCAAGGCACAAACCCCATAAAGCCAACAAGACATATCACAGTAACAAATGCACAGCATGCTAGCAGAAGAGGAGAAAAAAAATCCTAGCTCATTACCCAACAGAGAAAGAAACTACTAACAGCTAAGAAAACCCACGTATTTTGTACCCTTTTTGAATCTTGCATCCCGAAATCCCCTGTCTGTCAGCACTGGCTTCCACAATTGATGACTTCTCACCAGTGGGATAAGATCTCAGCCTAGAGCAAGGGGAAAACAGGTATGAATACACTTACGTAAGACAACTGTTTAGAGATCAGCTAGCTCTAATAGATTTCATTCTAAAATATTTATGGAACTGGCTGAAACAAAGACATAAACTAGCAATTATTTTTTGAAAATTTGTAAGGCCAAGAGGCAGCCTAAATGCAAGCCAACCCTAAGAATTGTAAAAGGAAGTGAGCTGGAGGATTTAATGAGGATTTTACAGATTTTTCCAGCTTTATTGTGGACAATAAGTAACCTTTATACAAGTAGCTAAGCCATTTGCAAGTAGAGAAGAGACTGAAAGATTACAGGATCAATTGCAGCTCATGTGGAATTGTAAAAAATTAAAGGTGTCAAATCAATATAATTTTATTCTGCAGTGGGGAAACAAGACTTGTGGATAGAAAGGAAACACAGAAACTTGTTTCATATCGTGACAACAATAAAACTTCCAATGATTTCATGCATGATACTCATAAGCAGGTTAGGGAGACATGATCCAGACAAAATTTATTACAGGATGATCTGGATAAAATCTGCTACAGCGTGGGTTGTAAATTTTGTTGGAAAACTACAATCAGAATTATAGCTATCAGTGAATTACTGCCCACAGTAGAAGAGGTCTGCTCAGAATGTGTATTTGCTTAAACCTTGTCATTAGGAATTTGACACTAAAGTAAAAAGCAAATTTATTGAATGCACAGATGATGGAAAACAAGGTGAGGCTTCAAGTATGCTGAGACATAACATTAGAATTCAAAATTACTTTGACAAATTGCAGAAATGATTCAACAAAAGAAATTCAGCTGTGAGAAATGCAGTGCACAGTTGTGCAAGCAATAGGTGAAAAACAACCTGTTAGAAATCAGTCCCACGGGATGAGATAAACAATGCGAGCACAAAGAGGTTACTCTCAGAGGATCATTTTTGAAAGACAGCACACTTCTAAGCCATCCATGTGGCCATATTTTGCACCTGTTGTCTAGTCCTCTTCTCCATATACCAGGGAATGAGGAGAAAAAATATTAACTACATACACTAAATATTTTAAGCAAGGTAATATCTAATTTGGGTTATTTAATGGTTTTAGATACACTTGGAAAAGGATGAGATCTACTCTATGGAAAAATAATGTCAGAAATCTACTGTTATCTGGACAATCATGTTTCTTTATTAGGATTTTCAACCTGAGCAAGGAGTAAATACCCTTTAAAATATTGCCTTCAGAAGCAACCATTTCTTTCCTGAGTTTTCAATGTGGAGCTACAGCATACCAGATGCGTGTCTTGACCTCTAGATCAGCTGGCTGTCTCAGCATGTGGGGATGGACTTTAGAGGGCAGGGAAGTTACTTTCATCTATGGACTCTTAGGACTCTTTAATGAAAAAAAAATCATCACCAATTTCTAGGAGGATATGTTCTTTGGTTTTTTGTGTTGTGCTACGTAAGATGCAATACTGGTCCTTTCCACAAGAGTTCCTAAGGTTTGTAGGCTGTAAAAGTTTATGCCATTTCATTCAGAAACTGCTTTTATTCTTCCATGTATTTTCTTATATTTAGGAAAGATTCTGCTTTTCTGATGTAATTTTTGGAAAGGAAAAAACGGCCTTAGATCCAATCACCCCACTCTTTGACTGTTTTGAGCTCTAGATCGAAGAAGTCCCTTAAGGGTCCCCCATAGGTCATTCAAAATTCTGATTGCCTCAAGGTGAGGGAAGAAGTCTGGTTTGAGTTATATGGAGACATAACAGGGAAGCATAAACTGCCTCTGTGAAGGGGTTGGGGTCTGTGGAATACCTTGACAGGCTGTCTACAGCAGATATAAATATCAGTTGTTTTGTGTTTATATTTTCCCTTCACACTTTGTCTTCATCAAGTATCCTCTTTCTGTGGGAGAAAATAATTATTGAAAAATGAGCTTTTCAGTAATTTCAGATTCGCAGCTGAAGAACATCATGTGAAATAAAGTCTCATATGTGGCTTCTTCTCACATAAGGCAGTGAAATTGCCAAGAAACAGCTCAAGAAGATACTCTGGGAAATGTGGAGTGGTGCAGTTAAAATATCTGGCTTTCCATTTTTTTGCTGAATATTAGGAGTTCTATGCAGAATACGCAGACTCTCTCAGACAGCTGTAAAAAAGCTGTCAAAGCAGCACTAAATGATTTGAAGATTACTAGGTATTTTAAAAGCCCAGAGGACAGAAGTCGCTCTTGAGTGTTCATGTTATAATCCAAGTGGCTAGTTATTTGTTGTTACCAGAGGTGTTTTTAATATCAGTGTATTTCTTCTACCAGAAAAGTATTGTGTAAAAATCAAAGTAATTTTCTGAAGCTGTTGCTCTCTTCAGAGTTTGCAAAAGGCACGTTGTATTGCTTAGAAGAACACTAGGTGATGTAACCCTCAGAATCTTGTTCATAAATAAGTAACAAAGAAGATTGGCTTCATTTTTTGGTTGTAGATCAGTTTTTGTAAGCAGATGATCTCTTGTTGTTCAAACATGGTGGAATATTAATAAGTACTGTAGGAACACGTGGACATAAAAAGCTGATTGAGAAGTAAAGGATATGTAGATATTCTTGAGTATATTGTTGAAAAACAAAACCAAGAGATAAAGTAATAAACCCTACCTAGATATACAGAACCTAAGGTGCAAGAGATACCAGAGTCTCTATAGTCTCCTATGGTAAAGGGGTATGGCTTAGAGTCAATAGGATACTGGAAATAAATTTAACCTGAAAGTAGCAACAGGTCTGTAGCAGAGGTCAGTAGCACAGAAGAAAGAAAATTGAGGGATGACAGAGATGGCTGTGGTAGACAGAAACAGTGAAAATAAATCAGATTATGATAGATCTACAGAGAAGGAAATCAAGAGCAAAGGAGGCACCTGTGATGCAGTAAGTGAAAGAACCTTCCCCATTCCTCTGGAAGGCTAATGAAGCTCCACTATCTGTGATGCTCTGAAAGAGTAGTCAGATCTGCTACCGTAATGGTCAGTAATTTGGGCCATTCTCCACAACAAAATACAGCCATTTGCAGCATGTATCTTTGGCAAGCTCACATCTTCCAGCAACGTCAGGTTTCTTTGTTAATTACTCATAAGAGAGAAAGCTGAGACCACCAACAAAGCATTGGGAGAAGAGAAGCCTATCAGTATAACACCCACAGGCAGTGCAGTCTGCCTTTCACAACAGTTCACATTGTGGTAGCTCTTTGTACTTGCCCACTATGGAGTAGTCTGGCTATATTGAGGGATTTTTTGTATCTTGTTTGTATGTTCTCCCTTATCCAAAAACCTCAGTCTAGTCCGTTAGTGTGTGTGATGCCCCATTTTATAAATAAAAAAGTAGAAACCTGTTGTACGGAAGTTATGGATGTGTCCTGACTCAGTAAAGACCCATAACAGAGCATCCTGACCCTCAATCATCTGTTTTAATGACTGCCTTGTACATATATTTACAGTTGTGTTATCCTTATCACTGTAACAATCTTGAGACTGTTATTAGACATATTAAAGTTCGAGATCAAGTTTCTAATATTACTAATGCAAAATTATACCTGAAGAACAAGTCACCGATGAAATATCCTTTACATATCAGAGTATTTTTCGTCACTGTACTACACTGATCATCACTTCTATACATGAAATAAAAGTGAAAGATAAAGTTTACATATTGTACAAAACAATGCTCATCATTTTAATACTTCTAAACACACATTGCATTCCATAAACAGTCATTCATCTTTCTTTTGAGCTGTGTGTATGAAAACAAAGTTGTAGCTTTTCAAATAGTTTCTTTTTTAGCCATTATGGATTACTAAAATTACATGGCAGCAAGATAAGATCCCCCACATTTTGGTCTTGTGGTTTAACAGGGTTTTTGTTGTATACGAGAAACAGAGAGTCAGCTTTGCAAAGTGGAAGTCCATTCTAAACTTCAAATTTGTAGTAAGGGTTTGAAAATCAGAATCTACACCATGTCACACAATTGCTTGATGTGGTATTAGCTTAAATTGGCAATGATCTTATCAGTCACTTATTGGAATAAACAACAGGAAAAAAGAATTCAAAGATGGATAGTTGCCATCAATATTTTTCTGCAGAATACGTTCAGACTTCCAAAAGCACAGTACTATTCTCTGTTGCCTTGTAGCAGCTGAAAAATCTCCCAGGCATCACAAAATAACATAAACATAACCAAAGGTCACTAAATCTAATAAGATTTCTAAACTGATATCCCAGAGTAAAAAAGAAAAAGATTTGCCATCTGAATTCTCTATGTGACAATAGCAACTTATTTTAGGGACACAGTTGACATGGGAAATGTCAAAGATGTTTTGTAACTCGGTTAAAAGGTTTTATCACTTTAAAAGTATTCTTGCTCTTGAGTTTGTGAGAATGGTCACAGAATACTTTTAACGTCTTTCCAAAAGGACTGATACTGGGACATACTATGCTACTTTTGAACATCTCCACTTGTTCTCAGTGTACGGTATGGCCACAGGAGAAGTTGCAGGAATTCCAAAATCTAGCCAAAATCACTGGATAAATAAACATAATATAAATACACTTTTAATAAATCCCTCATTTAAAAAAGGAAATCTTTACATTAAGATTTAGAAATGTCTTATTTCCCCCTTAGTACTTTGTATTCTTTAACAGCTTATTACTTCCACTTTCTTCTTCTTGAATGAAAGGTAATAGAATACTGAACTCAGTTATCCTTTAAATTTAAGCAGGTGGTGCTGATAAAACATATCTTTCTGTTTTCCACTAAGTTAAAAATACCAGGAGGAGGTCAGGTGTGCAGTAATACAGATTTAAATAACAGGATTAGACAAAATAAGCAGTTACCTTTTCTGCTGAAAAAGCATAGAGTAAGAAACTCAAATTTTCTTTCAGCAGCTGTTATCCTGAAACCAAAAGAGCAGAAAGAGAACAGGAAGCAGTGGAAAACTCATCCTACCCCATGTGCTCCACATATTTTCTTGAAGCACTTAAAAGCAGTGCTGAAAACAATCCAACAGAACACAGAAGGACAGTGACAGTCTTCAACAGAGGTCCTAAGCTGGACAATTTATAATTGTTTAATAGTTGTTTAATTTTTTCATTATTTCCATTTTTACAATATCATTGTGAAATTAAAATCTAATTTTCCTTGCAGAAAACTGTGATGTTGAAAACTTTCATAAGGAAAACTCAGCACTGTTCCTATCCATTGCAAGCTCATCCATCGATTCTTGTTAGACTAAATGGTAGGAGGCCATTTAAATTGCAGCAATTGATGCTCCTTCATTGCTGAAAATTATTCTTGCAAAACAAGTTAGTCCATGGAATTTGGATTATGACTGAAAAATCTGCAGGATGATAGCAAACATATCCATCTAGTACAAATCCTGTACAGGACTAGATACCCAATTATGCAGGAGAATCTGTAGAAAAAAAGTGGCAAGACTGGTTAAGGTGCATGAACCAGGTGATCTGATATACTCCAGTATTTCCTGAGATAAATTCTGGAGACTGACTGAAGGAAATACCAAACCAAAGCAGGAAACAACCAGGCATCTGCTTCACAACCATGAAGTACAAAAGAGCTTAGCTGAGGAAAGAGATGGAATGAAGCAGTTTCGTTCCCGTCCTGCTTGGCTGAAATGTCCTTTGTTACAACAGAGGATATCTACTTCACTCACTGGTACAGTGCAAAGAGAGGAAAAGTAGGCTTCAGCTTTCTGGGGTCTGCTAAGGTTTCAGGACTCTATGGCCAGCCCTGGAAGTATTTAAGAAACGTGTAGATGTGGCACTTCAGGGTATGCTCTAGTAGCATGCTCTAGTGGCCAAAATGCTGGGGATTTTTGTGTGTGTGTGGCTGGACGCAATGATCTCAGAGGTCCTTTGCAACCATTCTGTGATTCTGTCCACATTACATCTATATCTGCACTAAAGTTCACAGCACTTCCTGGGCCTCAATACTGGCCCAGGCATACTGGAGGACCTTGGGTCTAGGTTGCAAACAGGACTGTCTAGGCAACACCCGTCTGTGACTTCAGTCTTGGTGCCACTGGTGGGGGAACCACTTTTAATGCACCAGAAGCATATGCAAGAAACTCCAGGTATGGATGCAAGGAATAGTACAAAGTGTCCTCCTGTACATTAACATTAATGTACATGCCACTTAAGAAAACTAAGCAAAAGCTTTGATGAGCAGGAAAATTCTTGCAGGGAGTCCTTGTTAACTGCTGTATACTCATGGAGCATCAGTGGTTTGGGGTTTCACAATGGTTGCTACTGTAACTCTCAAACAAAACTAAGACAAAGGATTTGAATCGTGTCAGATGAGATGCTAGACTCTTGAGCACTGGAAAAGCAAATCAAGAGTCTCCAGGAACTTAAAGTCATGCTAGCTGGAAGAAGCAGAAATGTGTGACTTTTGGAGCATGATGTTCATGGAGTTAATGGCCAAGTAAATTTACCTTCATCTTTCCTGATATTGACTAAATATAATAGAGAAACCAGCACTCCATAATTGCAAGGTATGCCAAGTCATTGATTTCACTTTCAGGATAGGTAATATCTCAGTCTTATGCAATATGAGGTCTAACTAGATGCTCAATCTACTGGTTCCTTGAACTCTGACTGTCTTTTACACTGTGGAAAAATATGAAGTAAAGCTCACACATAATTCGATTAAATAAAAGGATAATCAGTATAACAAGGACTCACTAACTGCAATTCAAACAGCATCGTTTTCTGTATATCTGGCAAGATTTCTGCTTGGCCTTTTACAAGATGGTCTTTATCGTTGAGATGGACTTATTTAATACACAAGTACAGTGGGAAGGAAAAAGAATCCCAAATGTACAACACAATTCTGTAAGTGTTATACCTTAATCCTAAATGCTTTTGCAGCGCTAAATATATTGCGGGATACATTCTGAGAATGGCTTGACATTTCAATTGACACTAATAGGGATAAACGTGTTTTGAACTATTAAGACTAGATTGTAATTTGCAGCTGAGTTAACGTTGTAGCGCGCATAACATTGGGTCACATGAAGATAGATTGAGATTGCTTTCTTTCATGGGATTAGGGTTTAAAAAATGTTTCAGAACATTCTGCTTTTTGTATAGCCTGTACCTTTATAGCATATGAATCCATAACAGCAAATTTCTTTTTACTATATTCTGGAAAGAACAAATTTTACATTACACTAGATTTTGTTCAGCTTCAGCCTTTCCATCTGCCGAGAGACAATATACCAAAAAGTTTAAAAAAAAAAACCCCAAAACTTACATAAAAAAAACCCCAAACACTCTTTAATTCAGATGTGTTTAATTGATAGGATTAATCAGACACATTCTTTCTCATGCCCTTAGTATTTTCATTATGTTTTCCTTGGAGTTGAGTAACATTCCAACTTGCTCACACTTAGATGTTTTATTATTAAATAATGCAGTCCCCTTACTGTAACTTGAGTAAGAGCACTCATTGTTTGTGACAGACAGACAATTGAATTGAACTGAATTTTCCCCTTTTTGTATAATTTTACATGAAAATCTGAAATGTTGAAAATACCAAATTGCTTAGGAAATAAATTGCAACTCTTAGCTAAATAGTAATTCTTAAAATGATCTTTTCAAGCAGGTCCAAAAAAGATTTTAACTGGGTTGTTTCCGAGAGATTTTGGTCATTACTCACTATCTGATTATCAATGGATGAAACTGGAAAGAAGAAAATCCCAGTCGGGTTGTAGGGAACTCAGAATTGTCTTCAGTAGCTACAATCCAACTCTTCCAATGCAAATAGAGATTCATTTATGAAATCTGCAGGTACTACAAATTCAGTTGTATCCTCCTATTGCCAGTCAAGTTTAGCACTTCAACAGTAATTTGCTCATAACCGGACTGAGTCAAAACCAGCTGTGTCTCAGAATAGAAAATACCTTATATTTCTTTAAGAGACTACTGCAAAAAAAGAAGTCCTATTTCCATGAGATCAGGACACACACTTATGCAAATACAACCAAGCAAATCTTTTCCTGTCTTTTTATCTTTGTGGCACAGAAAGCCATCCTCATCCCAGGATTTACACGTACTCTGCTGTTAGGTAAGCAATATTGTACATACCATTGTAAAACAGTTTAGGAAAAATGGAAAATACAAATAATGTTACTATAATTCAATGTTGACTTCACTTATTAAAGATGATATGATAGTCAAATAAGAGAGGAGAAATGTGCATCAGTTATTTAAATTCATTCCCACTTTACTCTCATTAAGACACCACACTGTGTCTCAAGAACCTTGCTCTTTCTTATCTGAAATGCATTTCAATGGATCTTGTCAACTTATTTTCATAATTCCACCTTGAAATAATTCTTAGAAAGTGATAAGACTGTAATTGCAATAACGTCTTTAAAGTATTGCTCTAAACTTGAAAAACTAATTATGCTTAGCTGACTTTTCAGTTTATTAAAAAGGGCAAAAAACATGTTTTCCTAATTTTATTCCAGACTTGCTAAGGTTGACTGAAACAAACTGTTTCATAGACCTAGCTTTATTTCAGTTACATGCTTAGTACAGACAATTCCCATTGACTTCAATGCGACAAAGGAGGGTGTTGGACCCTGACCGTGACATAGGATCTCGGCAATATTCATACAGAGTATACATTTAATTTTAAACATGGTCTAAAAGTAAACAAGTCAAACCAGCCAAGAAATCCTCTCCCTTCTGTCAAAAGAAAAGCAGAAAACAACCCCCAAACTCTGTTCCAAGAAGGATTAAACCAAGATTAATCACGTTTTATGCTGATTCAGAACATGCAGACACAACTAGTACCTGTGTCTAGGTATTCCATATTTTAGATGCCTTTTCTAATTGTTGACCAATGGACCAATGTTTATAAAGTCATTTAGAAGACAAATTATCTGAAAATTCTATGACTGGATTTAAACCTAATCGTACTATTACATTTTTTATTTTCTAAATATTTGACTTGTCATTATTTTGACCAAATAGAACCTAAAGACTCAATAACCTTTGTAACCCTTACAGCCAAATATAAATGGCAAAGATGTTTTTACAGCTCCTGTGCTTGAAAACATTTGCCTTCTATTTTAACAATTTCCTTTCCCCCCTCAGCCTTTTTCAAGAAAAAACAACAAAAAACAACACACACACACCCCCCCCCCAAATTAACCCCCAAGGAAGTTAACCAAGGATTAAGGTGAATCCGTGAATCCTGCAATGTCTTAAGGTGAATGCGCTGTCGTGCAAGATAGTGATGGGAAAGGATGAAATCTTGTGACAGAAAAGCAGATGTCTTCTGACACCTCCCAGATTCCACCAAAAACCTTCTGCCTCCAGACCTCACTACTGCTACACATGGTCTTCATTGCTGTATGCTTTCATTACTGCTATATTTAACTTCCAGGCCAACAGCTTCCCAACTAGCATATATTCATCGACATAGGGAGCTGGGCAACCTTTATAGTGTGGGGAGAATTGTATGTCTTAGATCCTAGCGCACTCTTAGATTCACTAGCACATTCTGCTTGTCCTACAATTAGGCCAGATGTGTACACTTTCTAGGGCCATGAAATGCCCCTATTACATGGCTATGTTTCAGGGGAAATGAAAGAAGGACACAGCCTGGTTCTAGCTCCTCTGTCTCCTCTCCTTTTATTGACAGAAAGAGCTTTCACTTCTGAAGAGAGGAGGCTGGGCTGCAGAAGGTGGATCACATAATGCGACAGTGGATCTAGGATGCTATGGCATCTGGCAATTTTATCTTCAAGTACTTCTTGAGGTTTAAAAGACTCCTGGAATCCACTGGGCAATACAACACTTTCAGCCCTGAATTACATGTGTATCTCAGGCTGGGAATCACAAACCCAGTGTTCTTCCTCCAGATGCAGATGATGAGCTACTCTTTGCTTTTCTCTCTCCCTGCGAAAGGGTAGCTGCTGGTGGGTCTTTCCTTACTCTGCAATACTTCAGAAGTTAGAACATTTGCCAAGAAATGAGAGAGCCAAATTACATACCTGATCAGGAGTTTCAGACTGGAATTCCAGCCTGCATCCCAGGATAGCGCCCTAATCACCAAGCACTGGGCTAGGCTACTATGCAGGCAGCTTTTATACCTCTGGCTGCTGATTTTTTCAGCTTCACATGGCCTGGGACGGCCTGATACTGATGTTAAAAGTTTGGACAAATACAGGGGAATCAAATTTTCTTCTTTAATTAGGTGAGGGGAACACTGAGACTGACAACCTCTTAATTTCTTTGGATTTGTTTAACTATTTCTTGTTACAGCTTTTTGAACTGCTTAAGTAGGCTCCTATGAATACTAATTTTCTCTTCTGTTCCTACCGGCATCCCTGAGTAGATGACATGTGTGTTTATTGTGAGGCCAGAGATAGCTGATAAAACAAGTCCACCTCAAGGCAGGGCACACAGAATTCTGCATTTAATCCTTCCACAGGTAAAGAGCAAAGGTAAAGACGAGTTGTATAAGGAAATAAAAAGAGACCACAAGCAGGACTTTCTGGCGCTGGATATAGCACAAGCAACGCAACGAAGGGGAGATGTACTCTCTGGCCTTCTCGTCAAGCGATAGGAACGCTCAGTGAACCCTCAGGGAGGTGGAAGCTCCTGCTTACAGGAGCGTCGGGGAAAGCCGCGAAAACGCCAAGCGAAAGGTGGCAGCAGCGGGTCGCTCTGCAACCCGACGGCGGCGGCGATCCTTATCGCGATCGCGTGGGCCAAATCCGCCTGCAAGATAACATCTTTCAAATCCGCAGCTGTTCATAAAAAGCGCCTGCTATGATTTATTCAGCCAGCGACGCGGCGGTTTGGTAGCGAAACGAACGAGGTGAGGCCACCTCCGAGGATGGCGGCCCCGAGGCCGGCGGTGGCCGTTTCCCGAGGGGGCGGCCGCACCTTTGCACCGACGGGGACGCGGGTTTCGGCTGCGCAAAGCCTGTGTCGGGGCCGTGGGTTTGGGCGGGCAAGTAGCCCACGGCAGGCGTTGCCTTGACGTCTCAGCCGACTGAGTGGCTTTCCCTGATCGCTACGCCGATATTCAGATCGCTGCGAGCATGAATTAGTAGTAATTACCCCAAGCAACAAATAAATAAATAAATTGGTAATATCAAAACTCTGCGCAGCAAGTTAAAAGGACCAATGGAATGGCAACTTTCAGGTGAGTGCTGTAATTGTGTTTTACACAAGTTTCTCAGTAAAGGGGTAAGCGTGCCAAGGAGTAAACACGGCTTCATATTCCTTACCCTCTTTGCTCGCAAAAAGACTTCGGAAAACACGGTAGGTGATCCACCCAGGTTTCCCAAGGATAGGAAGGGAGAACAGAGAGGAATAAGCTCTTGCTTCCCCGTTACTGTCACCGTTTTGACTGGCAGACCTCAAGTTTCGTCTACCCAACCCAAGTCGCCGGGGTGGGCCTGCTCCCCACCGGCCCCTCTCTCCCTACACCTGCACCCTCGGCCAGCCGCCCTGCCTCCCTCTTCTCTATTAACCCGGCCGCGGGGCTGGCTGGGGGGCTAGGTAGGGGGACACGGGGACACGTCCCTCCGCGGCGAGGCCGCTACTCCGTGTGGAGCGAGGCCGGGGGGAACCCAGCTCGGCCCCGCCCGGCGCAGACGGCGGCGCCTCAGCGGGAGCGGGGCCGCCTTCACCCCCCCAGCGCCGGCTGCTCGGCCGCGGCGGGCGCGCTCCTGCTGGGGAGGGGACGGGGGAAGGAGGGGCGGAGGCAGGCAGGGAGGCAGGCAGGGAGGGAGGGAGGGAGCGCGGCGGCGGCGGCAGATGCTGCGGCGGCGGCTGTGTC
>VXBJ01004670.1:835740-851094 GCA_013400055.1 Nycticryphes semicollaris | reverse complement strand
GACTGAGGATTTGCTGTTGGGTTTTGGTTTATGTTCGGGAGAAAGCAGGCGGAATCGGCGCCAATCGGTGAGTACGACAGGCTCTGTAATGGTGCCAGGTTCCACACATACACACACCACACACCCTTCTCGCTTGCGTGGTATTTCTTCTTGGTGCGGGCTCCTGCACTGGTCCCCTCGGCGAGGCAGCCGAGCCGGGTTGGGCTGCTAGGAGCTGTGTTTGTGCCTTCAGCGGAGAGGGAACAAAGTGCGTTATTTTCCCTTGTTTCTTCCTCCCGCGCCTCTCCCCCCCGCCCCATCTCTTTCCTCCTTTTCTTTCTACGTTAGTCGTTGCTTATGTAGGGCATCGGCGGCACCGTGTCTCCCGACGCCCTGCGCTAATGTACTCGTTACGGCAGTGAAGTCATGGGCCGGGGAGGAAGAGGAAGGGGCCGAGGAAGCCGCGGTCCCGAGCCCGCGGGCGGGGGCAGCGCCCGGCCCTGCGCGGAGCCCGGGCGGGAGGTGGTCGTGCGATGGCCCGAGCCCTGGGGCGGCTCCGACCGGCGGCTGCTGTCCGTCTGTCTGTCTGTGTGTCTCCGTGTGTGTGTGGTGGTTCTTCCTTTGAAGCCACCGTCTGCGAAATCCTGCGCTCGAGGAGCGGGCGGAGGGGGGGTGGGGAGGGGAGCTGCGATGTGCAATGTGATGTTTCGCTGATCTATATTTAATGGCTGAAAGGAAAGATGCTTTTCCTTGCCTTTACCCTTACCTTACTCTTACTCTGGTGTGTAATGTGCTTGCATCGATCGGTCAAACCGTAGCTTCAGCTGAATCAAGTCACCACAGAGGAGGTGCAGCAGTACATGTAATACACAAATTCATCTGGCCGTGGATCTTGGAGAAAAATAAAAAATGTCTGAAGAGGGATCATTTCAGAAACCATGTTAAATTTCCCCTGGAGGGATTGGTGGCATGAAGTGGAGGCACAAATACATGAAAGACTGGGATACAGCATCTTGTGCAGAGGCATTTTCGCTTTGTTCAGATTCAGGGTGTCACGGTTAACCCTGTGCATTATAGAAAAATATTCAAAACTTGCAGAAAATCTTTATAAATTAACAGGATCTTTATTAAACACCTAGCTGTTAACTTTGTTGGTTGCAGTAACTGATATTCGTGCCTCTTAAAGCATGTATGCCTTTTATTGTCAATAACAAGATAGAGTAAAAACTTCACATTGTAGGTTTATTTTCCTGGTTTCTATAGGTAGTTTGTATGTAAAGTGCAAGCAGTGAATCAGTCTGAGCTGCGATTCATAGCGAACCCCTCCACAGGTTATGCCAAGACTTAACATACCTCAAGATAGTGAGAGGACTACCCAGAATTATATGGAGTTTATGTAAGGCTGTTCTCGGGTTTTGCAAAATCAAGAGAGGGAAAAATATCTTTGTCCTCTAGTTAAGGTTTAGTTAACATCTGTCTTAAAAAATGAACCGATTATCTAACTCACATAGGCTGGGCTGGTATTTTTCAAACACCTTTGTTAGTTGGTCAGTGTATGACTGACATGGCGTGAGAGAGTTAGGTGTAGGTCTCTGGAGAGATGCTGCTGCGTATCCTACTTGTGGGCCTCTGAGACTCAAAGGGCTTTAGGGCTTTTGAGAACATATTTACCTTTACACGGGTTATCTGGGGAGGAGACTCAACCCTAAACCCAAACCACCTTGGAAGACTGTGATACATAAGGAAAACTCGGACATTATACGATGATCAAATACCTTTGTAAGACTAATTCTGAGCCAAGTTGGTGAAGCTGTCTCTTCAGTCTGTGAATGACCCTTTGGGAGCCTTGACTGACTGTCAGTCTGCAGTCCTGTAAGACTGCAGAGAACTTGCAATAGATCATCCTCATTAGTAAGAAGTTGATTAATGGCTCAAGACTCTGTTGAATGTGATTGTGTTGAATGTGGTAGTACTGGAACAGGAGATCGCATCTTGATCACGTTGTTCAGAGATGGTTTTTGCAGTCTGTTATATAAGAGAAGCTCTGAAAAAAGAAGTAGCAGGCTGTGCCGTGTATACGCACCGAAGGACATACCCGTCTAAGCTGCTGGTAGGAAGCAAAGTATTTATTTCTGAATGCCAGTTGCATGACTTAATGAATTGCAAGAAAGATGCTTTTGGGAGGGAACTCCGGCTACGGTGCTCGAGTTCTGGTTGTCGGGTACCTTAAGGGATGTTAAAAGCAATAAATACCTCATCAGTGACACTAGCTTGTAACTTTGCTGTGTTTTTTTGAATAAAACTACTAAAATAGTTTCATCCTCACATAATGAGCTCTGACAGACAGCTGCACGAAATAGAAATAGTAGCAACTAAAAAAAAAGGTGTTTGCATAATTCTCATTTGCATAATTTACCTTTGCTGATGGATGGTATCAATTTAATGGCTGTTGTTTGGTGTTAAGTATTTGTTTCTTAAGACACGTGTAAAATCAACTTATTCTACAAAGGAAGTGCTGGAGCAGCTTATTTTAAGGGTTTTAAGAAATGCATTTTTAGGTAGGGCTGCAGATTGGCATGTAAATGGAGCAGCTAACAGAATCAGCAGAACTCATGAGTGTTAAATTTTGCACTAAATTTCAGGTACATTTTCTATTTCATGGTTCAGTGTGATACGATTTTTAGAGCCTATCAGTTGTGGAAATTCCAGCATATCTTTGTTAGGATTTCAAACATATATTTCAACAATTCCTAGAAGCAACTGTTTTCAGGAGTATCAGGAAGATAAGGAAAATATATTATTACAGTGTTCTTCACTTACATAAGGACCTGTGGTTTTGATGCTTATTGATTGCACTTGTAAGTCAGGAAGAGTTTGATATTTCAAGTTACAGCTGAGGTTTGACAAAAATAAAATTGACTGTTCCTCCCCTTTGAAGGTTTCAGTAAGATCTTGTTACAGGATGAGTTTTGGATGCTTACTTAAATGCACAATATTAAATTTAGTAGTCTAATTATTAATAATATACAAGTAAACAATAAACCTTAATGTGGGCAGCATTTTAAAATTTGGTGCATAAATAGGACATTTATATTTTAAATGACAGAATGGCTCTCAAATAGTACTAAAACACATTTCCTTTTAAATAAGAGGGTGTTTTTTCCTGACAAATGTCATTACACCAGACCTTTTTTCTTTTGCCTTTTGTTTTTTTTAATAGGGGCATGGTGTGAACAGTTATTTCTCTTATGTCAATAGGAAGTCTCCAAGGAGGACAGGTATGCAGTCCTCTGCTTATGCACTGCAGAACCACAGGACCCATTGGCTAACGGCTCTTCTGTAATTAGGCTCACTTGGAAAGAAGTCTGAATGCAGCATGACACACTGAAACAATTTCTTCTATCCCCTTGGGATGTGCTAACTCGGTGTCATGAATGGGTTGTAAAAGCAGATTGCCTGACCAGATTCTCTGGCAATATGCTGGACAAAATTTAAGTTCAATTAAATTGAAAAGGAAATATGGTATCTGTTTATATGTAAACTGATAGCCATGTTAATAGATGTGTTTTTTTCTTGTATCAGTTGCCAGCTTAGTGTAAAACTAAGAAACAGAGAAGCATCTCAGTATTTATGAGAGCAAGTATTTAATATTTGTTTAAATTGCTCTTGGCATGCTAACTTCTAGTGTATCTTACTGGCTCTTAATCTGCCTGTTCCACTTTACAAAATTCAATTATAGTAATAAGCAATAGCTTCAAGAGACATAAAGCATGGAATAGTATGTATTGTCTTGTCCTTTTGGCTACTGCCTATTTTATTGAAGTTTCTGGAATAAAACCAGGCTTCTAATGAAACTTCATACTTCTCAGACCTACCAAAAAGGTGGTAACTTTTAAAAATTCATATATAAAAGAACCGTGTTTGATGTTATATTTTATTATGGTTTATTGCATTGGCTATTAATGTTTGTACTGTATATCAAATAATTGCTTTTCACTTGTTTTCATTCATTATGAGAAGCCACAAATATGCGGAGTCCAATTTGAGCAGTAACATCCAAAATCAAGAACATGTGAGAGCCAAAGGGACTTTCCCTGAAAGGTTCTNTTTTCCTGCCAAGTTTGCAGTTGATTTCTTTGTCTCCCAAAAATCTTCATGGTACAGTCATTTCCTTTTGGTCAAGAAAATTACTTTTGGAAAGTGACAGTAAAATATAAATTTCTCTGCGTAGTGTAATGTAAATGTATTCTTTTTTCAGCCATAGATACATTCTTCTAACACAGTCAATTATTGTTCAATTAAGCAACACCAAAATATGCCTTTAAGGCTGAATTTTTGAAGGGAGCCAAATGAAATTATGCAGGTAGTGTAAATAAGGGTTCTGATGGGGTATTTAATTGTTTTAAACCCACTGATTGAGACTTAACTCTTACATATTCATTTCTATCAGCTTAATTTATTTTAAATTACTGAGATGTTTGGGGAAATAGTTTGACAGAAGTTTCAATGTGGTGGTAGAAAACTGCTGTATCTTTTAGTACCACTAGGATTATTAAAGTTTGTAATCTGCATCCTATAAAGGTACAGGATGTCCATTACAACCAGCAAGCAGTTTGGAATGGTGACTGGCAAAGGTCTCAAGACAACTCAAGGCTTCAGGCAATAAATTTCAAGGAATGTGTTATATTTTAATTTCTTCTTCCTGACAGAGTCCTCCTACAGTTTTTGGAGTTAGATATCTGAAAAGCATGAAAATCTGCACTGGATGTTGAAAACAGGACATGTGAACCTTAACATTTTTCCGTATAGTTTTCCACTAAAATACTGCAACTCATGACTCTATTTCAGGTACACTAGCTGATGTACAGATACTAGAGACTTCTTTTTTTTTTTTAATATTTTCATTATTTTAGATTTATCTGAGTGGAAAAGTCTAACTTATATAAAGGAGTGCAGTTTTCTGAAAATGGCATAGGCTATGCTGTGAATCAAGTCTGGCATTCTGGTATTTTCTCCTAACATTGTAGTTGGCTCGATAGTAATCAGGTTTCTTTGAAAGCAGGTGGTTGTTGTCCCAGTCAGATTTGCTTGTTTAAAAATAATCATTCTTCTTGCCAAGAGGTTGACTGTTGCTTTATCTATTTGGCATATGAGAAGGCAAAAGCCTTTTCACGCTTACTTTTTTGGCTTGAAAAATGGCATGGCATTGGATTTGGAGGTTCCTATTCAATGAAAAGCATTGTGAGTGAGAAGGCAGAAGGCTAGGTCAGAGAACAGTTATCTAAGGAAACAACAGCTTAGAAGTCTTCAGCAATGTAAATGGCTCAATGTTAGACAGGGAAAGCCTGCTGGGCAAACCTCATTGTTGTTTGCCAGAATTTTTAGAGCATTTTCGTTCCTAGAGACTTCTGATACCTGAAGGCATTCTTAACACCATCTCTTTCTCACTTAGATTTCTTGAAACAACTCAACTTCAGGACAGCTTGTGAACATGCCTAATGGCTTCATCTAATTTCTGAATGACGTGGTACCACTGAAAGTGAAGTTCTGTGCAATCTAGAAGCTGAAATCTCATGGAAAGTGGGAGCTGGCTCCTAAATGATGTAGATGCTAAATACAGAGTGGATAATCTAGTGGATTCTTTTAAATCAAAATCTAGGTCAGTCTACGAGCGTTTTGACATATTGTCAAATATGACTAATCATTTTGTTAAACTTTCTCAATATTTCTGATGAAGTACCTATATCCTTGATCACCACATGGTAGTAACCTGAACGTTACAGTTCAGTGCTTAACCTTGTCTAACCTAGTGCACTTAGAAATGCAGTAAATAGAACACAAAAGCAAGGGGTATTTTTAAAATGTTTGTGCTTTAATGAACGAGGTTGACAGTAATCAATGAATTGCATAATTCTTGCCATTCAAATTGCAAATGGTTTTGAAGCTTGAGCGACAAAAAATAATTTGATTTTATGTATTGGGTTTACGTGGCAGGGTTTTGGTAGCAGGGAGGAGGGGGAATGATTACATGGGTGGCTTCTGTGAGAAGCTGCCAGAATCTTCCCTCATGTCCAAAAGAGCCAATGCCAGTCGGCTCCAAGGCAGACCCACCGCTGGCCAAGGCTGAGCCCATCAGTGTTGGTGGTAGCACCTCTGGGATAACTTATTTAAGAAGGGGGGGTTGGAAATAACATGAGAGCAACGACTCTGCAGACCCCAAGATCAGGGAAGAAGGAGGGGGAGAAGGTGCTCCCATTGCCAGAGCAGAGATTCCTTGCAGCCTGTGGCAATGACCATGGTGAGGTAGGCTGTCCTCCTGCACCCTGTGGAGGTCCACAGTGGAGCTGATATCCCCCTGTAGCTCATGGAGGATCACATGCTGGAGGAGGAGGTGGATGTGCCTGAATGAAGCTGGACCACGTGAGAAGCCTGCACTGGAGCAAGCTCCTGGCAGGACCTATGGCCCCACAGAGAGAGGACCCCACACTGAAGCAGATTTGCTGGCAGGACTTGTGACCCCATGGGCACCCACACTAGAGCAGTTCATGAAGAACTGCAGCCCATGGGAAGGACTCACAGTGGAGAAGTTTATGGAGGACTGTTTCCCATGGAAGGGACTCCACGCTGGAGCAGGGAAGAGTGTGAGGTGTACCCCCCCCCTCCCACCCCGAGAAGGAAGGAGCAGCAGAGACAACGTGTGATGAACTGACCACCAACCCCCATTCCCTGTACCCCTGCACCACTGACAGGAGGTAGAGAATTCAGGAGTGAAGTTGAGCCCAGAAAGAGGAAGGCGTGGGGGGAGGTTTTTTAAGATTTGTTTTTATATCTCATTATCGTCCTGTGATTTGGTAATATNGCAGCCCATGGGAAGGACTCACAGTGGAGAAGTTTATGGAGGACTGTTTCCCATGGAAGGGACTCCACGCTGGAGCAGGGAAGAGTGTGAGGTGTACCCCCCCCCTCCCACCCCGAGAAGGAAGGAGCAGCAGAGACAACGTGTGATGAACTGACCACCAACCCCCATTCCCTGTACCCCTGCACCACTGACAGGAGGTAGAGAATTCAGGAGTGAAGTTGAGCCCAGAAAGAGGAAGGCGTGGGGGGAGGTTTTTTAAGATTTGTTTTTATATCTCATTATCGTCCTGTGATTTGGTAATATATTAAATTAATTTTCCCCAAGTGAAGTCTGTTTTTCCTGTGACTGAGTGATCTCTCCATGTCCTTATCTCAGCCCATGACCCTTTCATTATGTTTTCTGTCCCCTGTCTAGCTGAGGAGGGGAATGATAGAGTGGCTTTGTTGGGTGTCCAGCCAGGGCTGGACGTGCTTTATATATGGATTTCCACTGTAGAGCTGATGTATGTCAACTGGTGATACTGGGGGAAACAGGGAAATGTGACAGTGTCTCTTCTACACAATGCTCAATTCTCACACATAACTGTGTATTCTCACAGTTATCATTATAACCAAATAAACAGAATGTGCTTGCATTTCCTTTCTTTATTTCTGTCATTGAACCATGTCCATAACATTTATGCCCAACAGAACAATTTTGAATAACAGGGTTGGAAGTTCTGCTTCGGGATAACCAAATACATTCCCAAATGCTTCTAAGCTGTGTCCACACGATTTTTAGAAGGTAAAGTTTGGTTCGCTCTGGGGAAAAATAACATTTGTAATGACATACAGCATCCTATAGTTGAATGCATACGAGATACGCATCACATTTCCTCTTTTACTTCTGTGCAAATGTGATGGTCCCTTAAAGATTTTGTAGGTTCACAAGTACATATTTTTGGTTGAAAGCATTTCTGAAGAGCTTGGCGGTTTATTGCACTTATTTTTCATTTCTGACTTCTATTGTCTTTACCAAGAACAGGTAAAGTATTGCACAAAGCCTCAAGGGTCTTGGTGGACTTTGACTTTAATCTCTTCAAAGAAAGATGGGCAGGTTGAACTTAATTAGAAACATGCATGTCTAACCAAAGGGTAAATTTAGAATCACAGGTTTTAAGAACAGGCATTAGAAACAGAGTCATGATACCAAGAAATATTTTTTGTATAAATGGGAACAATGAACAGGAGCCATAGTATATCTGAGAAGCCTAATGCCTTGTTCTGTTAAGCAATTGTTTCACACTCAGGTAAATAAGTCTTTTTAATGTGTTTTAATATGTATATGTCTTACTGCTTTTTTTTTTTTTTTCAATAAAAACAAATTCCGAAGCATGTTATTTTGGTCAAATTGGGCAAGTTTGTTAGCCTCTGACTGTTTTCAGTTGGAGCCTTTGCACTTAATTCTCCATGCTGACTGTCATAATGAGCACTCAAAGGATGGATAATACTCGTTTCAGAAAGAAATAAACATTTCCTTATATTCTGTGTGTCATCTGATGTAACATGAGTCTGTGTAGCAATTACTTTATGTGGATTAAGTGCAAAGGTATGGTGTAAAACTTAACCTTTACATCTCTTATTTGCCTTTTGGAGTTTGAGTTTTGATCAGTTGTCTTAAATGTTTCCTCTCTGTAAATGCATTTTAATTAAAAGTGGCCAAGATTAATCCGCTTTAACATTCTTAATTTTCTATCTGTAAGTCTAGGAGGTACAGTGCTTGTATAGGTCTTGCTGCCCCTTTTTTTTTTTTCCAAGTCTCTTTGAAGAGATGTGAAATTTTGGTAGAAGTTAATAAATATTTTTTCTATTTCATGAGTATTAGTATAAAAAGACTTAAATTGAGCAGAAAAGACTCCAGCTTCTGAGTAGTAAAAACAAAATTCTAGGCTTTGATCATGTTTTATGCCTTCAATTTATCATAGAATGGCTAAAACTTTGCACAATAAAATTAAGTAAAATGATTTGATTTCCAAAATAAGATATTTTTTTTAATTTATTTTTTTTGTAGCAAGTGCAACATTAGCATTTGAGGAATATGCTATACCTGACATCTAATGCCAGCTAAAGGCCACATAAACTTGACCTTTTAGGACTTTGGGACATCTTGGATTTTTGAGATCTGACATCTCTGTCTGACCTCCTGAGCATGCTGGTGTCCTTTCATTGGATAGCATGCTGGGCAGTGTCACTTCAGAGAACCTGATTTTCCTGGTTGTGCGTGAAACTACTGAAATATATTTCATCAAACCAGAACTGCCTGTTGAAGGGAAGCAGGGGTTTCCCCTACATCGTTCCTCTGCCCACTGGAGTCCTCGGGCTGACATTGCTGATGGATCACACTGTCTGAGACTCTCTCAGCATGGTCTCCCCTTGAAAATATCCAGTGAGGAGCTACTTGGCTTTTGATCAGTGGTGATGACAATATTTCAGGTCCCCAAATGACAGATTGCTGGTGATCTATTGACAGAAGAGACTTGGAGTAATGATGTTTGTCAAAGAGCCAAAGACTCTGGAGTATAAATTGCTATTGTGGTTTGGTTTTTTTCCACTATCTAGTGTCCGAAGCAGAGAAGGAGATCTGAGATACTGTTAATAGCAAACGAAAAAAGGCTGGGGGAGGAAAGTTGAGGGCAGGGAGACAAGCTAGAAAGCACAACTGCTCTATTGTGAATGAATAGGAAAGACACAAATTTAGTATTTTAACATAGATGATTGAGCCAGTCTAATGATTTCTAGTAAATCCTTCAAGAAATAAATTTCCAGGAGTGTTTTATTAACAAAAGTATACGATTTCTAGCAGGACATCTTGCACACATACAAAAAGCAAAATACAGTTTGAACATGTTTAATAAATGCATGTACACATATATTCTGTTTGGATGCTACAAGGAAGTATGGAATTAGCTCCACCTGTGTCAAATGTTAAAATACTCTCTTGCATGAGTATTACATAACTTGTATGTTGAGCTCAAAAGCAATGTAATTTTATATTTTCCCCCAGGGAAACCCTAGTTGTACTCTTGCTGAATTTGGTAACAGAAATCCAACTGATTCAATGGGACGCTTGTGTTTTACAAGATGTACCTCAGTAAAAATTTTTTTTTTCTTTTTATTCAACTTTCTTTCACTTGCTTTTCAATAATTCCACAGTCTAATGTTTGTTGTGACCCAGGTGTTTGGGTTATTTGAGGTTTTTTTTTTTTGTTTGGGTTTGTTGGGTTTGTTGTTTTGGCTTTTTTTGTGGTTTGTTTGTTTTTTAAAGAAAATTACAGGTATTACAGCGTTACCATAAAACAGGCAGAATGAGCAATCTCAGTAGTAGTTTATAATTTTCATACTTTAGAACTCATAAATTTTGCTACACTGGGTGAAATGATTATTTTTCAGCTTTGATCAGTATATGATTTCCAGGTGTGGGGAAAACTGGTGGAGAAGTGGGGAAGAGAAGGAGAAAATCAGATTGCTAGTTTGTTTAGCTAACTTATCTTTCAGACACCCAGATACTGACCTGTAGAACAGTATAGTTCTGCAAGTGTAAGTTTTCTTTACCTGATAGTGTAGTATGCTTGTCAATAAATGGTATCGGTGTCTAGAAAGTCATATAGATCTCTAAAACAAGTAACTAAGTTTATGAAAATATGTGTTCTTGGGAATGAAGGAATTATTTCTTCCCCTTCAGCTGTTTTTAAATTCAGTTACTCATGAAGAATTTAGCATGCCTTCAGTAAAATACCAGGACTATTATAAAGCAGCAAGGACTCCTGGGTTTTGAAGGGCATAGTATTTTCATCATAACATTTAAGTATCCATGTTTTTCAAATACTTTTCTTATAAAAAATCCTTATTTAAATACAATCTTTTGGTTCTACTTTGGATTTAATAACTACGTAGTTTTGGCAGGTAGCCAAAAATTAAGGGCGTTTGTCACATGGCTTTATTTAGTAGTGTCTAATTGGTAGTGCTATGCAATATAGTAATATTTTTTCCTTAATGAAAGGAAAAAAGTGGTTGGTAAGAAACAGCTGAACTGGGCAGGAGGAGTGGGAGAAGTGGAAAAGTGAAACAGTGCCTAAAACTGAAATCAGAGGGAAGATGGGAAGGAAAAGGTTACAAAGTTAAAAGTATTTCCTTAATTGTTGTGTCTGTTGATCCACTTTCTGAAATACATTGGTCCTATACAGAGGACTGTAAGGATCCCAGTGAATCCTTACTATGTATAGTCTCTTGAGCTGTTTGTCTGTAGAGAAGTAAGTGCCAAGTTTCCTCCCAGGTACACATTCAGGGAGATAGTAGTTTGTGCTCTTTCTGGTTCCACTCTTCTTTCATGCTTACCTACCTATCCAGTGAAACCGTGTGATAGTAAATGTGTTGTAAATGTTAGGGTGCTGTCATTCTACAAAGAAACTATATTGGTGTTTGCACTGAAAATAGGGTTAATGCATTAGATGGGCATTTTAATGATGTGATTTAGTCTTCACATCTGGAGTAAGCTATTGGACTTTAGGTTTAACTTTTTCTATTCTTCTGAAGATAGAACTGCAGGCTTTAGATATGGAGGATACAAACCGAAATACCCATTCTTCTCTATGTTTGTTGAATGCATACATATTAATATGTGGGACATGGTTATTTGAATAAAAGTTGTAAAATAAAAATTAGATGGAATTTGAACTCTGTAAATTTCCCCTCTTATTGCTAGGAAGTGTGGTAGCCACCTGAAAATCAGGTTAGATTAAGTTATTTTTTTAGAGCAAAGGTATTTATTTTCTTATAATGATATAACAAGACTAAAGTACTTAATTAACAGTTACAGTACAACTGGATTAAGTAGAGACATACTTCATGGTCTGTATCAAGGTGGGGGAATGTATGTACAGATAGAAATATCTATGTAGAAGTGTGGTGTGCGCTTTCAGTGGCTACTCCCATTCAGAAGGGAAATCAACCTCAGCTGTCAATGGTAGCTACAGCACCTCAGATTGCCTGTGTAATTCATCAAGAACTTTCCCTGTTAGAATGATATGAGTTGAGACTTAGGTTTTGGATTGGCTAAATGAGGCAACATCACTGTGATAAATCCTCTGCTACTTCAATCAAGTTTGAGGATAGCTGGAATAATTTTATTTTTGTATTCCATTCCCTTCAATGTAGAATTCATAGTAGTTTATGTGAAAGGGTTAGAGACTTGTGATTTATTTCACAATACCAGGTTTTAGATATAAAGTGTATTTCTGAAGCACAGCTATATGTCTGCATTTCACAGAAACTGTTGGAAAAAGGAAGGCCAGCACAAAGCTTTTTCTTTGCACATGAATCTTTTTGGAGCTTCTTCAAAAAGGTGACTTACCCCGCTGAATGAATTTATAGAACATTGTGTAACGTTTCTGATGTATTAATCTTCATCTTTTTCATATATGTGTAGAAAAGAAGAGTGAAAAAAGGATTGCAGTTTAAGATCTGAGCCATTTCGACATACAAAAGTTCTGAAGTTTAAATATATATGCAGTTTTTAATAATACCTAAATACGACATTCAGATATTACCCAAAACATAACAAACATATAAAGCAGTGCTGCCTCTCTCTTAATTATTTTTGTTGCATAGGCTTCTTCTTTTGTAGTGCCTTTCTATTCAGTTGTCTTTAAACAGACATTAATGGCTTAAACAGATACCACAAGTTTTTGCTTGCTTATGAATTCTGTTGTTGCATATTACTTTTTTAAAAAATTATTGTAAACATCTGGGATCTCCTGTTCTGTGACAGATTGTGAGTGCTTTCACTTGTTAACAAGTGTGCATGCATTATATATTGCAGCCCTCTGCAGTTTATTATACTACTTTATAAATGAAATAATTTTGTGGTGCAAAAACATGTTGTCAAGGGGCTGAATGCTGCTACCTCTAGATGCTGGCTAGGTTGTGGTAGAAGCCCTAGGACCTTCAGTTGTCCTGTCTGCAGCTCTAATTTCAAACTTCCTTATTGTTCTTTTTATATCAAACCAAACTTCAGTGTTTCAGTGAAAGCATGTCAAACACGCCTTGTTGATACTGTATTTCAGTAGGCTAATGCTACAAGACTGGACTTCACATCTAAGTTACAACATGAGCTTGAAGCTAGTTGTAATACCCCAGTGTTTCCCACCTTGAAATACAGAGTGATCTCAACACCTTTGACTTAATCCGTGACCTTTTACAAGCAATAACAAACACAAGAGCCACAGTCAGGACTGTGCTTCAGCACTCTCTGCCTGTGCAGAGTGGCATCTAACCAACTTCCTGCTGGGGTGTGTTAAGAAAATTGTGTGCTGTAGGTTGATTAACTGTACCATATATGAAAGACCATATGCAAGAATGCAGAAGGAGTAGCAGACTGTATTGTTAATTTACTGATCATCTAAGCGATCAAACATAGTGGTGGCTCTTCTTTTTGTACTACATCAGTGTTTTGGCAACTGAACTTAGATCACAACCCCACTGAACCGCTGCTGTCCAAAGCATACTCTCACAGATGGTCCTGGTGCTGAAAAGTTCAAAAACCTAGCTAACACAATTGCTGAAGGGAAAACAAGTCTAGAGAGGTTGAAAATAGGCCAGGTACAAGCATGAAAATAGGATCCTTGTTGCTTATGTACTCTGTCTCCTAGAACATGTAGCCCTTTCTATGGCTACCAACAAATAATCAATTACTTGTCTCTTATTATACTGCTCTCAGTGCATGGATGGCATAAAACTAACTTTTGTTTGATTTCTTACTGTGTTTTCCCCAATCTTTTCCCAAGCAGGTAGCAACATATTTTATGTGAAGCAAGAGGCTTTTTTTCCAAATTAGGAAATGTAATTACTGAGCTTGTCCCCCTTCTTAAAAAAACCTGAAAATAAGTAAAAAGGGAGACATTTGGAAGAGGATAAAAGAAGGGGGAGTGGGAAAAAGTAAACAGTACTAGGCCCCTTCTCCATGAGAAGTTCAAAACCAGAGCTTGTTTTTCCAAGAATAATGAAGCTGTACAAAGTAGCAGCAAATATCTTGATGCTGGTCCCTTGCTACAGTACTAGTACAGAGTGTATAAGGAATAGCATTAAACTGATTTGTGAGCAAGAGTCTGTTGCTGTTGTTTCATCATGTCCTAAGAGAGAGAACTAGACAGACAGCTTCTGTGCATGCCTTGTTGTGGTATCAGTAATAATTTCTTTCCACTCCTTTCCTTTTTTGTTTCAAGTAAAAAGAAGCAAATAGTCTCAAGTAGAGTAGGATGATGAGGGACAAATGTATAAATTTCCAATATTCATAGGCTGTCTTCTTCAAATAGGGGTCAGGTTGATGTTGAAGCGTTTAAAAATTCTTTCAGCAAAATAATTAGTATAGGCAAACCCTAGAATATTTGGGCAATCTCTCAGCAATTTTCTCTCACTTTCACAAAACATTAAGTGGTATTCTAACGTTTGTTTATCTTAAAAGTATCTCAGGGCTTTTAAGATGATTTCTCAAAAGGGGTCTTTCTTGGCATAATCTTTCTTGGCATTCATTTTGTAAGGAGAAACAAACAAACAAACCTCAAAAGAAACAAACAAACAAAAAACAAATAGGGAAAGGGCCAAGATGGATGAGCATCCTAGTTTTTGACTCGGTGGATCAGAAGGTAGCCATAGACTTTTTTGCACTTTGTATATAGGGTAGAAGTTGCCTTTATCACTTCGTGTGTTTAAAATGAAGTAAAATTCCGCAACAACTGTAGGTAATTACTTTAGTGGTGAGAATGTATAATGATGTTTTTGGCCATATTATGGATTGTATTCATTGTTCTGGAATAACTCGCAGGTAGTAATATAATAATAAATACATTTAATGCAATATTATTTTGAAAAATAAAGTTTCTATGCTTAAATTCCATTAGTTTACAGCATTAGTTGTAGCTTTTGTAGCTGCTGCTATTTCAGTTAAAATAATAATTAAAAAAAAAAAAGGTTTGCTGAGCAAAATTAATTTAACTTATTGGAGAAATATAATTTTCACAACTGATCCATTTATATACTTGTAGTAAGCCTTGATGGTCTATTGAAATGTACCATGAATTTTAGAACATCTACCCTATAACAATACTAAATTATCACTATCCTAAATGCATGTACATGAGGTGATCACTCCTTATGTTTTTATACATTTCTATTATGCCTTTGTTTTTCTTATCCGTTGTTCCTCTATGTTGTCAGATTACAATCAGCAAGACTTTTGTGTAGTTAACAAACCACTTACACCTCAAAAGGGTAAATACAATGTGAATGACAATGGTATTTCCTACAGATATAATCTGAAGAGAAATTTCAGTCTAAAAGTTGCAGTTTCTAGGAGATAAGTTTGTTTACAGTTATATGTGGATATAGCAGAGTACATTATCTGTTTATCCATGGTAGAGATAATGTTTTTTGTGTGCTCAGAGTATGGACAGACTTTGAAATGGGTTTGTTTTGTTTTTTTTT
>VXBJ01004670.1:729444-835730 GCA_013400055.1 Nycticryphes semicollaris | reverse complement strand
TTTTTTTTTTTTTCCTTTCTTCCAACAGACTGTTCCACAGTTGATCACCCTTCCCTGATACCACTTCGCCCCCTGCTCTCATGAGCTTTGCTCTAGGTTTCATTACCTATGTTTTCAGCTACTAGCTGGCTTGTTTTGGATATTGCTTTTTGCTGTGTTAAGGAGCAGGCTGATGTTAGTGACAGAGAACCAGAGCTCACTCCTCATGGCCATGGTAACATGAAATTCAGTGGCATCTCATTATTGGTCTCTGTCTATCAAGCTGTCTCAAGGTGGTTCCAGTAGGGCTTTTCTTTTTATTGGGGTGTAGACTCTGTTACAGAGGCAAGAATGTATCTGATCAAATGCTAGTAAACAGCTGCCTTGGGCTTCAGAATTAGCTTGTAGGCAACAGTGTATTTGCTCACTGAAGATTGGCGGAGTTTGAACTGATCACTTCATCATGGCATCTGCTCATCATCTACATGGGAAATTCTACTTTTATACTAGTTGTAGGAGATTTACAGTCTCTAATAATTATCTTTGAAAGGTCACAGCAATTGGGGTAAGTTCCCGGAGGACTGGAGAAAAGCGAATGTCAATCCTTCCTTCAAGAAGTATGATCTGGGGAACTGCAGGCCTGTCAGCTTCACCTCAGTCCCTGGCAAGGTGATGGAGCAAATTCTCCTGGAAATAATTTCCAATGTATGAAGAACAAGAAGGTGATTGGGAGTAGTCAGCATCAATTTATAAAGGAGAAGACATGCTTGACCAGCCTGATGGTCTTCTACAATGAAGAAGATGGATGAACGGAGAGCAGTGAATGTAATTTATTGTGACTTCATGGGAGACTTTTGGCAGTCTCCCATTACATTCTCATAGACAAGCTCCTGAAGTACTGATTAGATAAATGGACAGTGACATGAACTGAAAACTGGCTGAACTACAGTGCCACAGGTTTGTGGTCAGCAGCATGAAGTCCATCTGTAGGCCAATAACTAATGGTGTACTGCAGGGATTGATAATGTGCCCTATATTGTTTAACATCTTCGTTCATGATCTGGGTGATGGGACAGAATTGCACTCAGCAAGTTTGCAGATTATACAAAACTGGGAGGAGTGGCTGATAAGACAGAGGATTGTTTTGCTGTTCAGAAAGATCATAACAGGTTGGGGAAAAGAGCTGAAAGGGACCTTGTGAAGTTCAACAAGGGGAAATTGCCAAGTTCTGCACATAGTCTGGAATAACATGAGCCAGCAGTGTGCTCTTGTGGCAAAGAAGGCCAGACAGCCTCCTGGGCTGCACTAGGAAAAGTATCATGATGAAGTGAAGTGAAATGACTCTTCCCTTCTAAAAAGCACTGATGAGACCACATCTGAAGAGCTATGTGCAGTTCTGCTGCATTTCTAGATAATTCGTGACTGTTCTCTGACTTTTGCTTTGGAATCTGCATTGTCTCAAAGAAGTTCAGATGTTAGTGGGATGTAGTATCAGTTTAACTGCTACTCAACATCAAATGAGGAACAAGGCTTTAAACTTGAATGGAAGCTGTTTGGGACATGAAGAGTCTTGGGTATGGGCCTGATGTGTTCCCACTGCACTTGCTTTTAACACAGTAGACAACTGGTTTCTCTGCAAATGGGAGTCTGTATGTGGTCTTCAGATTGAACATTGGATACATTAATCTCCTCAAGGATGTCAGTTGCATTGTGGCTTGTCCGGTGTGCAGGAGAAATTTCTCAGCAGGCAGATGGTAAATGAATGTTCTAATGCTGCCTGAGAACATCAACCTAACAGGATGCAAAGGAGCTCAGAGCTTTGCAGGGTTTCTAGTAGGGCCTGTATGCCTGTAATAAGGGTGGCTGTGTAACACAGTTCTGCCTTGCTTGAAACCAACTCTTCTACATTCAAGAGTTAATCTCCGGAAATTGAAAATTCACTGCAGCTAGTGCTGGATCCCTGAGGAGCCATCATAAAGATATTTCAAGAATCTTATTACAGTTTTCTCCAAATCAAAGCCTGTATGATTTTGTTAGCAATTGATCTTTGTTTCATTTCACCAGTCACTGATATGGCATTCTACTTTGAATAAAGCGGTGTGTATGTCTCAAATTACTCTTATACTAGAACTGGAAAAGTATATGTAGCATTCTCCCCTTTTTCAGGTGCTCCTGGGATACCCTGAACACTCTGATCCTTGTGGTTTTTATTTGCTTTCTTAACAAAAGCAAGGAGAGATGTTTGTGACAAAAGACTAGTGGTCTTGGAGATGGAAAGCTTTGGATTAATGGCTTACAATTTTGAATTATCTTAAAAATAAACACCTCACAGTTGGAATTTACATTTTTCTTCATATTATTGATGGTAGTAAATGCCTCTTTAATATTCAGCTTCTAAAAGGTTTGTTCTTTTTTAGTTTTTGTTTTTTCCTTTCATAATGAAGCATCTTAAATAAGCTTTTGTTTTCTGCTTTGGTTGAAGGAAGTTGCTTAACTCTGCACAACTGCTTGAAAGACTCTATATTTTCAGAATTGTGGTGTGATGATAGCAGAAAAATAATGCTGAACATTTGACCATATTTGTCTTGGACCAGGACAGCATGATCTACTGAGATCTGAACATACAGTTCCTCATTATATAATATAGTAAGTTGCATCCTAACACCAATTTGGTCAACAAGTCATAAGGCATAGAACAATTTTGTAGCAAAAAGTCCTTTTCCCCTTCAAACCTTTTACAGGTTTGAAGTGTACAGGAGAAGTGGCTGAACAAGTGATGATTAACATTGCTTTTATCCAAAGAACATGTATAAAATTTAAATTCCACTTTATTAAAATAAAATCTGTGTGACACTAAAGTTTATCGGTTTACAGTGTTGCATAGATGGATGATCCATTATTTTACTAGCTGCCTTTGGGTTTGGTTTATTTCTCATAAACTGAGTGAAATATTAAATTTCATAAAGCTCCAGAAATTAAGTTTGCCTTTCTTTTAGCAGGGTAGTATTAATTGTGATGTGTTTTTCTTCCTATAGACACAAAATTCCTGGGCTAATTGAATGAGGTGAGCAGTCACATCACACAGAATGAAACCAGAATTGATCCTCTAATATATTTGTTTTGCATTCTCTTATGAACCTTTTTGTATCAGTCTGCATTGGTTAGAGGCTGGAGTTCTGGATCATAAGATCTCCCAATTTTCATGGTAATTATCTATCTTCTGACTTGCTTTTCTGTGGGAGCAAAACCTCTAGAGGGTGCCAAAAATCTGGTTTTGGTTACAGAAACTGTTGGGTCCTGCAGTACGACTGTCAGAAGTGCAGGTCAAAGTTCAGTACCTGAAAGCTCTTCCTGCTCTTGGTAATTCAGGTGCCTTAGAAATACCCACTCCTTTAATTTTGGTTCTGAAGTCTTCCTACTCTGGGATGATAGTCTTTTTTGTAGATTTGGGGTTTTTTTATACTAGGCATTAACTGTATGATTGGCAGGACTGTTTTTTTTTTTTTAACATGCTTAATCTTTATTCATAATTTCTCCAAATGGGAAGAATACATGATGTTTCTAGTCCCACACGGAGCATACACTAAGATAATTACTATTTCCTTGGCCAAGGCTTCCTTTAACAGCAGGGTCTACAAATCATAAACTTTCCCATTCCTTTGTAACTCTTAATCTTGCCCAACATTGTGCCCTTCACTGTTGTCAGGTTTTCAAAAGCCCCAGGTACCTTTAGGCACACACTGCATTTAAAACAAACGGAAGAAGGTAGGGAGGGGAGATGTTCAGTAGTGGAGACAGGGTAGAACCTCCAGGAAGAGGTCCTCTTAAATAGTTACTCCTAATTGACTTCATGACATATAACCATATCTCAAGAGAAACTAGACCAGAATGTTTTAAGAAACATTCTCTAACAGCAGTTAAACATGTCCAACATGACAAAATATTGTCAGCTAGACTGTATATCAAGTAGTGTCACTGGCAATCAGCTGCAGCCAGCGCTGAAGAGGATACTGTAACAAGCAGTAGGTTTTAGAGGGCTAGTAATTGCTCCTGGTGCACCTTGTTTTGTTTCATGTCATTCTCCATATAGGTGTGCAAAAAATACCTGGATATGTGTTTGTAGTTTGAAATATTCCTAGGAATTCTCAATTACAGCCTTGCATGCAATCTTAACACACTTAAAATGGTTGTAGACAATAACGATGTGTGTCTCGAAAAATAAGGTAGTATATCAAGTTTGGAGTCACCAATATGATTAAAAACTGGGGAGGAAGGTTCTTAGGTGTTTTGTAGGTATTTGAAGCTTCTGTTATAACATGTCTTGGGGTTTGGTATATTGACCTAGGACTGTTTCCCCCCAGCTCCTCAAGGTATGGGAATTCTTTGTTATCGTTTTGTTCTGGTCATCACAATAAAATCCTGTTCATATTTATTCTCAAAATTCTGTTGACATCAGTGGGACTATTTACATGAGCAAAATCAGTAGGATTTACCCCAAATTACATAATCTCCTAATAACATTAATAATTTATATGCATTAACAGAGCATTTATAGTGGTTCATTATCAAAATCAATATTAGGCCTATACAAATTTTATTGTGTATAAATCAGTTACATGATCTGCTAAAGAGAACATTAAGAACATTCCTAAGTTAAGCACCTGAAAATAAATTGCTGAAAAGAAAGTCAGTATATACTTATACGTTGTGATGCACAATCAATAGAGTGCTGGGGAAACATGGTGAAAATGGTAAGAGCAGGCTAGCTAAAACAAAAAGTTTGTCCCAATAAATACAGACTTGTTAGTATGACCAGACTAATGAAATTATTTTTTTTTCCAGAAAGTTAAGATAGCTTTATTTATGCAGCTAATCCTGAGAGTACAGAGAAAATCTGATGTCATTTCTAGGAAAAAGCAAAACTTTGGAGATTAGAAAAAAGGAAGGAGGTTTGTTTGGAGCCTGTTCCAAACAAACTCATGTGGTATGCATTGGATTATAATTTAGTTGAATGATCTCAAATAGCTGTGAGTTTAAGGATCCTTACCCCTCAGTGCAATCAGCTGAGACACTGCAAGTGTATTCAGAAGACTCTTACTAGAGTGAATCATGATCTAGAAAGCACACCTGCAGAAGATGATAAAGAAGCTTACGCTATCTTCTGTTGCCAGCTGAAGGGGGTAAGTTGATTGCAGTTTGCTAGTACCTCCTAGGGAAGTAATTTCTGATGCAGGGCTTTTTAATTTTGTAGCAAATAAAGCAACAATAGTCGGAGGCTAAGAAAGGAGTGTGGATTTCTAACACTGGTTGTAGTTCATCGTGGAAATAAAACTATCAAATGGTAATCTTCATATATTTGCTTGAATGCTCTGTGTATATTTAAAAGACACAGATGGATAAGCTATCCTATTGTGGCCATCACATCAAATAATAGTATTTTGTGGCCTTACATTCATGAATTCATTACTGAACTGATGCATTTCAAAGGTTATTACTTGAATTGTTCTTTGTTGCTTACTAAGTATTTAGTGTACTACTTGTATATTCTGTCCTTTCTTTTGTTGTAACACTTGAAGCTAATTTAGTTCTACTTATGTTACCACTGGTTATGATATTGATGATATTACTTACCTGCTGGTTCTGGGATGATTCCAAGAGAACCATATGTTTACAGAGACAGTAAACCCTGTTTTAATTTCTTGCATTTCTTGATGCTGGAATGTAAGAAACTCATCATAGTTGAAATCATGAACAAAATCTCATGTGGATCCCTAAGGACCTGATTCTTTCTCCATCTAAAATTCAGGAACTATCCGAATTCCATCTTGCCTCTAAATATTCCTCAAAGCTAGCACCAGAAGACAAATAATAACACTTCATTGCCTTTTCTGGTTGTTTCTAGGTTTTTGCTCTATCTGCTTCTTAAGTGTGTAAGGGAGAGTTTGGATTAAATAGGGTCCCTTCTAACGTAGAATAAAAGATACCAGAAGTATGCTATTGATGATGTGCTGTTTTGGTCCCTCATTGGTCTTTTTGTTTTGATATATGTATTAGAATACTAATGGTCATAGATGGTGGATGGTTCCATTCAGTGACTTGAAAGGTCTCTTCCAAACTGTTTGTATACTTAGTGTACTACTTGTATATTCTGTCCATTCTTTTATTGTAGCACTTGAAGCTAATTTAATTCTACTTATATTACCACTGGTAATGTTATCGATTCTATGTCTGTTCCAAATTTTAGCTGATATGGTTATTGCTTAATGAATGCGGTAAGAGTTTGTTTAGAAAGAACACGAAAGAAGTGTAAGTTGTAATGAAACTTGCTCGAGCTGGGGTTATGTTTTTCTTTAGTAGAGCTGTTCACAAAGCTATGGAGGTGAATTTCTTCATACTGTGTGTATGATGTCACCAAATGACACTGAGGAACTTAGGAAGGAAGAACTTGGTGTCAAATTATGTTTTTTTTTTTTCTGGAATAAATGTTTGTGATGATTTTCTAAAATAATTCAACAACTTCAGTGAGGTAGCTCTAAAATGGTGCCACTGTGTTCAGATACTGCACAATCACCTCTGCACCTTAGCATAAACGTTGCCTTTATACAACGCTTTCCTGTCACCATAACTTCAGAAGCTGTTTCTAAACCTGGCTTTACAATCAAGGTAATTTCGTACTTGGCAGTACCTGAATATCCAAATGCTTAAAATTACAAAATTACATGTATCATGTAGTTTCTTACAAACAACTTGTGTTATGAGGCTTAGGCTTTTCCATGCAATATACATTTGGACAATTGTGTAGAAGATGACGTTTTGAACAGCTGTGGTGAGACAGGGTTTTGCAATTTAAGAGTAAGGATATCTCTTCTGCAGCTGTGACTATTTGACTGGCAGTTCTGAAACTTAATTTAGACTTCTCAGGTGTGCTAATTNCTATTACTTAAGATAACTTCCAAAGGTTGCAGTAAAAATTACAGACAACTTTTATAAAGTCCAACTGTTATGGACTAGTGAGTAGCTTTTGGTTTTAAGAAACCTAGACATCTACAAGTTAAACTTTCATTCTTGGTTTCTTTTTTCCAAGCCTTGATGTGTCTTATATTGTATACCACTGCATTTTTATTTCTTGAGGAGATAAAATTATATTTAGGGCAATTTTTATCAATTCCAATACACAGAAATAGATTTATTAGCAATAGAAAGTGATAGCTATCTCTTTATAATTAATTTCTGTCATTTCAGTGTAGTGTTAAATCCTTATATCCTGGTGTTCTACTCTTGGTAGTGCTGGTTAATAGGTAGTATTTAATATCTACTTTCTAGTCCATTTCCCAGTGTTTATATACAGCTGTTATTATTTTGCTGTTTGACAAGAGTGAGTCTTGTTACTTACTTATTTTCAATTGGGAGGGAGGGAGGAACTTAAAAGCCTTATCTTACCATCAGCTAATTACATCATGATGTAATTTACCTGTGTGTGAGGAAGAAAAATCCAAATCTCTAAGGTAGTGAAGAAGATCCTGGAATTATAAACTCTAATTGGTGTGTTCACGGGAAATACTTTTTGGTTTTATTCTTGTTGTTTTTTAAGAGTTTTGTCATTGGTATTGAAATCAAAGAACTTGAATTATGACTGTAGTAGTTAACTCAGTTTATGTTAATTTTATTTATCTGCTAATATTTTATATTGTTTAATTAGTAATATGATATTTAGGTGTTTATAGTATAATGAAGTATATATAAATTTTTTTAAGTGTCTTATCACGTTTAAGGTGGAGGTATTTTAATTTTCCTACATTCATCACAAATGTTTCCTTTGACAAAGTAACTTCTTGTGAATTACTTTAGTAAATACCTGTCAAAGGGAAACACTTCTGGGAGTTTAGTAAAACTTCATTCAGTGGTTAGAAATGTTTTTTTTGCAAAATTATAGTACTCCTTATGAATAATGGGAAGTTTGTCAAAGAATGTAATTTTGTAACTTCTAGTGTTGCATTTCATTGTTTCTTAAATCGGGTAAACATTTGAGTGCTTGTGTCCAGCTTTTTCCAAGACAGCATGTGTGAAGTCTTCTAAATCCCAGTTTCCCAAAAATAAAATGGGAATTGGTAATTGTTTTCTCTGAAGAGAAATGACCGATATAACCTAAGCACCGTTAAATGATGCAGATATGATTTGTTATACTGTGTGGTTTAGAACAAGGTAATTCTTATAAGAGCGTAATGACCAAAACTGTCAATTTTTTGTAGCTTTTAATCATTTACACTTGTAAATTGAAATGGATCAGATAATAATGAGACTTCAGAATTTTTCTCTCAATTATAGTAGTGACAGCTCTTCAGTGAACTAGGAGTTCAGAAATAGAGCATCTCATAACTAATTGAGAGAGAAATGCACGTGCAAGTAGAAAATGATTCTTGTGCTTATTTTTATACTCAGTGTTTTAACATCTGCATATTTCAATTATGTGTGGATAATTAGAAGCTTGGCTTAAAGGCAGTACTGCTTCTGAGATTTTAAAAAGTATATTGGTCTATTTATCACAAGAATAAAGTTCTGAGTTGATTTTCTTTCTGGACTTATTCTTCCATGTTGCAAGGAGCCTTTCTGTGCTTAAGTGCTGCATATTTGCCTAGAGATATGTGGCATTGCCTTCAGTTGTATTTTGGTTACTCTGGCACATTTCTTTTCATAGGATCTCTTTTTTTTTTTTTTTTTTTTTTCAGGCAATGCTAACCTGGTCCTCTAATCATCCTATTTGGATTGTCAAGCTATTGGCTTTTTAAAATAGACTCTTTATTTGTGGAATTCTTTTTAATAATTTTTTTTTTTTTGGTAGTAATATATTGACCCAAATATTTGCTTCAGAGAATTTGGAAGAAACAGTGGCTGTGGTTTCCTTCTGCTTGCTCCAGGCAGAAGTCTCAAAGTCTAGAAGTAATTTCCACTGTTTTCTGAAGGGCTCTGTGTTGGTGGACCTTGAGCAGCTACCTGCTAGTCAAAAAAATCAAGCTCTTGCTCTCTGTTGCCTCTTGCATTATTCTCTGAGGTATTTGGGTAGAGCACAAAAGCTTCTCTCTTAAGCAGTGGATAAATTGTGAAGTCATTTAAATGGTGTGTAGCTTTTCTTGAGCCAGTTTGGGCTTTGCCAAGAGAGATGTGACTTTTAATTCTGCTGTTGGGCTGTGTGGTCTGGATGAGTAGTGTCTCCTGAATGGTGCAAGGACCAGCTTTGCACCATGGTCTGGGTCTAGAACTGTCACTCTGGGGGGGAAACCGCTGTTTTGAAGATAAGGCTTTCAGAAAGGGGAACTGAAGATGCTTTCTCGATTTATACAAATCATGCTTGAAAGAGCAATTGCAATGTCAGGTGAAATAAATAGCATTATGTAAGGGGTCTTGAAACATCCCCAAGCTGAAGTAATCAGGACAAGATTCAGTCCAGTTTGCTGACAGTTTGCTTTCTGCATCCATCCTTATGGTAAAACTATTAAAATTCTCTCCAACTTCCACAGAGGAGTTAGTGGACTTAGTGATTACCTGCTAGTGTTGTAAGACTAGCTTTACCGCAGAGTGAAATGGTATGTCTAACAACTTCATACAAACAAAATAAGCATCTTCCAAAACGACCCTTGTGAGGGTGTGAGTTTGTGGGGTTTTTGTTTGGTGTTTTTGCTGTTGTTGGTTTTGTTTGAAACTGGTGAAATATATTGACTTACTGAAAACATGAAAGTATTTTGTCAACATTCAGAAATATAATAGAAAGTTCAGCAAGAAGCACATTAGATGCTACAAAAAACAGTTTGAATTCTGTTCAAGTCTGTTTAAATAATCCAATTGTTAGTTCTAAATATCACACAATATTTGGCTATTAGTGGAGTTCAGATTAGTTCAGTTTAGATTTATTAGGGTGGAGGTCTTGGGATGTTTTTAGAGATTTTTTTGTTGTTGAACTTTTTTTTTTTTTTAATACTAGTCTCAAAAAAACTGTCTCTGTCTTCAGAATAATTGATGTTTATGTTCTTGGTGCCCAAAGACACCTAATTCCATATAGGCACTTGATGTGTGCAGTTGCAAAGAGTCATCGCATCTTACGATGTTTTGGGTTTTTTTAATAAGACCGTCTATTCTTTGAATGGATTAAGAACAGGCAAATAACTCAGAAAAAGGCTTCAGAAATGCTCAAGAGGAGAACAAAAGAACAAAGCCAGATTCAAACATGATTTGAAATGACACTGGTAAAACTTTATTTTAACTTTTACAATTCTGCTTATACAAATGTGCACAGATAGCCATTGACTTCCAGGGGGAATCTTGATAAACATGGACGGAATCTGGTCCATAAGCACCAAGACCCTTTTTCACTAAGTATAAAATACAGTCTCTCCCAGCCATTTCAAATGTTTTCAGTGTTGCCTTTTGAACTTGATTTTGATGTGGATAATGAAAAGATTCATTGCTTACTTATTTGATAAGGGAGAATAAATGTTTTACAGTGTTTTTATTGTGCGGGGCCAGATGTCCCATTATCACACTGCATTATTTTTCTTAGAGATTAATAGTGCTTTGTCTGTCTCCCAGATGTATGCCAAACACCTGCTAGTTTAATATCTGTCTAGGTCATTGTTGTAGAGAGTCTCTCCACTCTATGTATACTATAAGGGTATCTCCTGTAAAATGGTTTTGCTGCTTCTGTTTTGGCTTTTAGAGGATGTATGTGTTGATCTATGGAAGTGCAGAAGTCCTAGCTCCTCTCTTCTGGCAGTGAGAAGGCTTTTCTGTATTTCCAAGTCTAATTATACAGTGGATGCAAGTGACTGCAGAAGCCTTTTTCTAGTTTGGCCGAAACCTCCATGTTGGTGTAGACATCAGGATGGGGAGTAACAGATCTGTCTCTTCCACCTAGTAGTCCCTTCTGAGGAAAAGAGGGGTGCAAATTTCTTTCACTATCCCTTTATCCTCTGCGTGGCATTTGTGGCATCAATTTAGCTCATGAATAACTGCACTGCTTGTTTCAGATGCTCTTCACAGGGTCTTGCCAACAACAGTGCTGTGAAATAAGCATGGTTCATGCGAGGTGTCGTGGCTCCCCACTGGGCTCTCAGTGGCAGCGCTGAGTGATAATAACACGGTCTTTTTGTTTTCACTCTGCTGCAGTTTAACAAGCCCGTGTGTAACAGTGGAGATTAATTCAGCTTTCCGTCTGCTGACTTGGGACAGCATTACAGCAATTTGCATTAGGAAGCTTAAGTCTACTATTATATGGTATTGTAGGATTTTTTAAAATTTTTTTAGGAATAATTTTGGCACAGGAAAGCTGTCAGGATGCTTGGCTTATTTTGGGACACTCTACCCCTCGATAATTAACAAAGTAAAATATTAATTTAGGGACCACTTTGTGCTGTGCAGACTGATCAGTGCAAGTAATTTGTCTGATTTCTACCAGGAGGATGACTGCTTATGGTGCTAGTGATAATCCCAAACTGAGCCGGGTTTAAGTAAAGAAAAACCTAGTCTTGAAAATGAGCCACGTTTGCTTAATTTAAACATTCCTATGGATGTTGCTTTTTTAGGTAGTGACTGTATTTTGATTCAGGAAAGACACTGAACTGTCCAGAGTAGGGCCATGAAGATCATCAGAGAGCTGGACCACCTCTCCTGTGAAGATAGGCTGAGAGAGTTGGGACTGTTTGGCCTGGAGAAGGCTCCGGGGAGATCTTACTGCATCCTTCCAGTACCTAAAGGCAGCTTTTAAGAAAGATAGGAACAGTTTGGTTTTTTTAGCACAGCCTGTTGTCATAGAACAAGGGTTTAAACTAAAAGAGGGTACATTTATAAAAGATATAAGGAAGAAATTTTTTACAATGAGTGTGGTGGAACGCTGGAACAGGTTGCCCAGAAGAGAGGTGGTAGATGCTCTGTTCCTGGAAACATTCAAGATCGGGTTGGACAGGACTCTAAGAAATCTGGTCTAGTTGAAGATGTCTCTGCTCATTGCAGGGGAGGTTGGACTAGATGACCTTTAAAAGTCCTTTCTAAGCCAATCTATTCTGTGACTCTGAGCTGTTGGTGATCATAGTGAAGGAAAACTAGTTGCTGTGCTTATCAAATCTATTGCTAAGAAAAAAATGCAGCCTTTTTTGTCTCTCCTTGCAGAAACTCCAGCTTTTGCTTCTCTGCCCTAGGCAGCATGACGGACTCTGTCGTCTTCCCTGTATGGGATCACGAGATCTGCTGCTAGTTCAGAAAAGGTCTTCCTTTTCCAGCTTCTCACACTCTTTCTAAGGTTTCAAGACATGTCACATCCATGTGCTGATCTCACGGCTTTTTTTTTTTTGCGGCGTGTTTCCCTTCTTGGTGGGATGGAGGGTACAAAAGAAATCTGTGCAGGATTTCCACTGCTATTAGTGGATGTCTTGTTCTGCAACGGGTTCCTCATTCCTCATTTTTTAATGTGCTTTTGAAGTGCTCTGTGCTGATTGACCAAAAATCGTCATCATCAGGTACTCAAGATCTGGTCTGTTTCAGGCCCTCTAAAGAAGATATTTAGTTTTTTGTTGTCTGTGAACCAGGACATGTTCAACCCAGTTCTTCTCAATGACCTCAACTGTAGAGGACAAGGCAGTCACATGAAAGGGATTTTGTTTCCCACTCTGGCCTGTGTTGTACTGGTAATGCTGCTTTTATAGCATTTCTCTCTTCCTGCCCTCATTCTGGTGACTTGATCACAGCAAGCTCTCCTGTTATAAAAGCAAAAAAAAAAAAATAAAAATCTCCTGCTTGGCATGAAGTTCTGGAAGAAAATGCATAAATCTTCCGTTCTGCAGCACTGCATAAAGATGGGATCTTATTTTCAATACTGTGAGATCTGCTGAGCTGTGATGCTCCTGTTTTAACACCATTGTCTAATGTTCAGAACACAGATTACCTGCTTTTGCGACAAAACAAATATTACACTGTGGTAGATGGAGTGAAAGATCCACATGCGGATCTGAGGTGTACAGACATCTGTTTATCTCCTTTCATAAAATGCTTTTGAAATTGCTGTGGAAATGCAGTGTCAGAGTTCAATATTTACTCTCTCTGATGAAGCTGACATTTGTATTTGCTATGGTGTAGTTTAGTGGGTTTGTTAATTAGTTTTAATACATGATTGAGGCTGCTTCTGGTACCTACAAGTAGATAGAGACTGAAGTTGCCAAAAATCAGTTGTCATTGCAGCTGCTTCCACTTTATGAAGAAACGGAGTGTATTTTTTCCAGTCTCAGATGAGTGTATGTATGATGCAGGAACAACACTTGCAGCTAAACACCAACTATTTGTCATTTGCATCCAGTTCAGACACTGTTCAGAAGTCAGTTAAAATTAGTCAAGATTAGTCTTGAAATGTTAAATTAAAATTTGTCCTTTCATTTAATGTCATATTTATCTTGAAGTGTGAGGGCAAACATGAAGTTGCACATTACTACAGAGCTTTATTAAGCATCTGCAGTTAATTTTTGGAAAAAAGAAATTACTCCATCTGTTTGATGTTATTTAGAAGTGTGTGATTTCTCAGGTGTCTAGGTGACAGAGCCAAGCTATTTTGGTGTGCACAGAGCATACTCACGTTCAAATGTCAACATAAATTTTCAAGTGTACCTTTAAATAAATTCACTCATTCTCAACCTTCAACCTTTCATAAATTGAAATGATCTTTACCAGATATTAACTTAGATTTTAGTAAGCTTAAGTATCACAAGTGCTGAAAAGGAATGGAAATTCATTTAAGAGGCAAACTTTTGAGATGTCAAGTTTCTGGAATTTCAATAATGTATAAAAGTGAAGTAAAATGAAACATTTGGTTTCAATAGCAGAGGCACTGTATTCTATGTATTACAGGATCTGGTTTTTTTTAAACCTGAAAATAAAATCCTTTTGAAACATTGATTTATTTTATGCTTCTCTTGTCAATGTGACATTTCACTGAGATCTAGATTTTTTCCCCCACTGTAGAAGTTAAATACTGCTTTAGTATTCTAGGAAATAAGTTTTGGCCAAGCAGAGGAGCTGTGTTGTGAATAACTTCTGATGGTATTTTTGGAAACTTTTTGAGAATGTGAAGCAGAGGGCTGTAAGGATGAATATTCATCAAAGCAGCAAGCCTATTACATGGTCCATCAATGCAGTTAGGCACCTTAGCTGGAGTCAGCAAGCAGAGGCGAGCTCTGCGTTTCTGTGTTTTGCTTGGCTTTTTGCTGATGCGAGGAGCTTGGGTTTCTGCTGTAGGTGTGAAATATGCCCTTTTCATATGTTCAGCAGAAAGTCCTGTATGAATCTTAACTCGTTAATATTTTGAAGGCTTATGCGAAGTGCAGGCTCTCTGCTGGGCCTGTTGGCTGAGGTGTATTTCATTGTAAGCATAGAAGGTGTCCTTGAATTAATAATGCTTTTTTAATGTCATGTTGAAAGATGCAGGCGTTTGGTGTAAACTGGATTCTTTGTGTGTTTATTGCATTGCAAACGAAACAGCAGTGTGTTTTAACCAAGGAGGATGTGCCTTTTGTCTTCCTCCCCCAGTAAGTCTCAATGGTCTGTACTCTCCTTAGGACATGATAAAGTAAGCTTTTCACTGAGCTGGTGGTCTCATCTGTGAATTACCCATCTGGTTTACTAGATTTTGAAGAAGTTTAGCTTCTCTGACTCTTTCACCTTGAATGTCCTGTTCCACCACACGCAGTGCTCAAGTGTATGATGGAGGCATCTTGCTAGCTGGGGAACACCAGGTTCTTGCTGATGGTGGAAGTCATCTGTGAGTGTAATCCTGCAATTCTGGCACACCCAAAGTAAATCACTCCTGCATTGAGTATGCTGCTACCTACAGTAAACCCAGATGCACATGACTGTTTATGCATATAGGATGAAAGTAGTAAGGAAAACATGTGGAGTTAAAGGAATGTGACTGCATTGACCACATAGCTCTGAGGTGATCAGAACTTTGCTATACACCTCCCTAGACCTTCCTGTCTTAGAAGGTCTTCAAAGAAGACTGGATGCCTTTTATGTTAGAAAAGCATCAGGTTTTACTGGGAGGAAAGACACTTCTTTGGATTAAAACTTTAAGTGACGGGCATAAGACAAGAATAAAAGAGGAGGACTGCACACAATGTTTTTGTTCAACTATATTCTGGCAAGGAGAGCCCTTATTTTGGGCTTAGCTGCTACGGCAGCAAACTGCACGGTTCTTTCTGATTTTGTTTTTCCCATTTTATAATCCCAGAAGGAACCATCTCTGTCATAAGATTTTCAGTATAGGATAGTAAAGACTAAATGTCACTGCTAAATGTTAACTAGTAGGGCTGGATTTGCTCAGACAACATATTAGGAGGCTAAGTAAGGAACAAATTTCTTAAAATCTATTGTAAAATTATATATTTTTGTTCTTACTGTGTGTTTTGGTTTTGTGTTGTTTGTTTGTTTGCCTTTGCTGCATTCTTTCCAATTTCTTCAGTTTTCTGTCTTTCCCTCTTCCTGTTTTTTTTCTATTGTCAGTAGACCATTTATTTTTATGGCACGAGTTTACAGTAAGTAAAGAGTGGCTGATAATGATACTTAGTATCTGTAAATAATCTTTCATTGTTAAAATGAAAGAGCGAGCTAATAGAGACATGTGTGTATATACTCCCTAATGATCTTAGGCACTTCAGTTTAATTGTGAGTGTTCCTATTTACTCTGTAAATATTTTTTTAAAATCAGAAAAAATACATTATGCATTATGGGAGTGGGCATATGATGTTCAGAAGTTTTAAAACTAGCATTAAAATGCTACGATATCTTTTGAAATGGCTCATTCAATGACCAGCTCCATCAGCTAGTATGTATTCTCTATCCTCTTTCTATTGGAAACCTCAGAAAAAATACTGCCTATTTGTCAATGATTTCTGTGTCTGGTGGGATCTCATGATAAATAAACCTGTAGAACACTCTGATATGGGGGTCATAAAGACTCTTTAAGTTTTTTGCTGTGTACTGAAACCTGTGTATAGACAGGTTTAGTGGACACCTGCTGTGTCAACTTTTTAAATTGAAATTTACACAATCATGACTAAGGGAATACCACTGTATAGATAGTAAAAATTATGCTGTGGTATTTTTAAGGACAATTTTACAATGAACGTAAGTCATGAAGTAAATACCGAATCCTGTGAATTGGCTGGTGTGTTACATGATCTGTGTATGAAGTATTTTCTCTTTTCTCTATATTAAAAAAAAAAAAAAACACAAAAAAAACCAAACCAAAACCACCCTCTATATTTCTTTATAGCTGTCCAGAACCTTTAATAAGGTGTTAGTTTATAGAAAAGTATTGTGTCTATTTGGATTTTTATTATTGAGACTTTAGTCTGTCTCAGGCTGAAAAGCTGCTTTATTTTTTTTTCCCTTGAAATGGATGTTCAATATAGTACACTAGAAAGCCCTTCTCCCACCTGACAAAAAAAAAACCTCTACTGCGGAACTCACCAAATACATGCTACTGGAATGACCATATAAACTGAACTGTGCTGAAAAATATTAGATAAACTGTTCTTTATGAGGCAGAAGAGGGGGTAGAGAAGGTATTACAGGTCAGGCTTCTTTTATATCTAGTGCAGAGGGTCAGCCACACTACTTAAAACACATTTGGCTGAAAAATTTAGAGATGTTTAAGTTTGATAAGAATACTTGTTACTACCTATGTTGTATTGTAGTATTAAATTCAAAGTTTATAGGACTAATCAATTCAGGCTGTTGCTTCCGATTATGCTTTGGCAGAGTTTATGTGATCTCCTCTTCCCTTCATGAGTTACGAGCAAAATTGTCAGACATCACAGAGAATGAATAAACTTTTGAACTAAAATGCAGATAGTTTATTTCTTTAAACGTGAAGTAATAGAAGTGTATGCAGTTTTATGGGAGTGCTTGAATATAACATGCCATGCTTATTTAAGCTGATTGATAGCCAACTAGGCACACATCTAGGGAAACATAAGGAGCTCGCTTATCCTGTCTATCAAGATTGTAAGCGCTTAAGAAAGGGGGAAAAAAAAAAACCAATCCTGCAAACACCCCCCACCTCCAACTTATTTACTTTCTTTAATAAATGACAGTACTTCTAGAGCATGTTGGGCTTTACTTTGTATATTATTCATACTGTCTCTGTGCCTAGGGCTTCACTAAAGTTAATGAATAAATGCATCAGCTAGCTGCACAAGAAACCAGTTCAGCTGGAAGGCTGATTCTGAATCAAGGAATGCTTGGAAAAGAATCAAGCAAACTGAAATACTTATGAAGTTAGGAATTGTAAATTTGCAGATGGTGATAAAACTTTTAATATAAAGCTGCTGCCTTGTCCAGTGTAATGCACTGTCCTGCATTTGGCTCTTTACTTCTCTAATGTGTGATGAGAAGGAAAAGCAGTGAAGTAAGTAGGCTGCAAGCAGTGAGTGTGTCAGAAGTCAGCTTTGTGTGCATGGGATTGTGGAAGTGCAGTTTTGGCTCTAATGTGCCTGGCTGATATCTTCCTGGAACAAAATAATGCATGTTAAAATGTTGTTAAGTCCTACTTCTTCTAAAAAGGAACGATTAATTTATTTATATGGGACATAAGTAACTGGTGATAAACTTGTGTAAAAAATTAGATTTAGAGGACAAAAAGATTACTAGGCCTTAAAAAATGTAAGTACAAGAAAATGTTTCCTTAGATGGGATTAAAACAGAAAATATGTCCTTATACTTTAGGGTGCCTGCTACGTACAAAGGGATTAGGAAGCAAATTCTGTAAAAGGCTATTTGTTGCATGCTCACTCAGAATGGGGTTTATTTTTCAGAATATATCCTGCCATGGTCTCCTGCACTAGCCGTGGACTGAGGAACAGGAATAAATCATGGCATTCTGATCCCTCCTATTGCATGTGTAGGGGATTGTAGTAGCAGTCTTAAAACTGATCTGGTTAGTAATATATGGGTGTGCAAACACTTGGAGAAATAAATTGCAGGAAAAAGAGGTATAGAAATGGTCTAAAATGCAGCTTTTCCTGAAACCCAGGTCAACAGGCAAAGGGCAGTGATTAAACCCTTATGACCCTCAGGATGGAAAGACTGATCTCTGGCAGCTCCTGAAGCCAGGGAAAGGCCTGCCCAGAGCTGGCTGTGGCTGCCCTCTGGCAGAAGATCGACTAATCCTGGAAGCCCACTGGTAGCCAAAGCATCATGGGGGGCCCTGGATGGATGGCAGTGACACACTGACCCTACAGTCTCACTCTGGGCAGGCTGCCTAGACTGGTGTGTCTCAGTGAATATTTGGGTATAAAAGTGAGTGAGTCAGTGAAGACAGCTTTGTTTTATAATAATATCACCTTCCTCTTCTATAAGATTTGCTACAGTAACACTGATAATCCAGCAACATTTCTTACCTGATGATATAAATTCATATCTGCTCAGCAGTGAACGCTTGCAAGCTTTGGGAGTCTTACAGGGTCTTTGTTGGGTGTTGCATGTGTCCTCCGCAAAGAACACATCTGTGAGAAGTTAAGTACTGGAAAAACACTTAAGACAAACAAAACAAGAACAGAAAAACTCATTTGTCGAGATATTGTTATGCTTCTCCAGGGCTTTGGTCCTGGAGTGCTGCTTGTGTGGGTGGTGCTTCTTGGTGGGCTTGGATAGGATACTGGGAGGAGGGAGTTGTATTGGTCTGTGTCTTCCTGCAGGAGCCCCTTATGCAGTAGGTGTCAAGTCAAAGCAAAATCAAGAGTTGTTCATCGCTTTGCCCTAAATGAAGAAAAGGGACGGTTTTTCTTTGTCTGTCTTGTATGTTTTAAAAAAAGCTTTGGATGGCTTATGGGATTTATGGGATTCCATTCTTCTAGTTTGAATAGCTACATGCTTTTTGTTTATCTCCAGCTTTAATTTTTAATGTTGTGTGTTCCATGATTATCTGCGGTCTACTGTGTAACAATTAATTTCTTGCTCTATTTCTGATATTTTCTGCCATGGGATGGATGAATTAGTAGGAAAAATAATAATCAGTGGTTTGACTTGCATCCCTATCCATGGTACTTTCTGTAAAACAAGCTTCTTTTCACATGTGGAGAGTCTGGAGAGTCCTTGCCTCTGTCATGGATCACTGTTGGGCTCTTGGAAGTCTATTTTTATATCTATCTATTTTTTTCGTTGTTGTTAGTCTTTAACTTGGGCTGCCATCAGGTATCAGGTTCTCTCATGTATGTGCTCCAGCACATGCGAAGATGCTTTGTTTGGACAAAACAAGATGTAGTTGTTTCTTTATGCCATGGACATGTGGTAGCAGAAGTTTCATATGTCTGTGCAGGGGTCCTGACATTGCCATGATTCTACCTGAGTTTGTTTTCCTTAAGCAGTTGTAAAAACTTTCCATCCCTAGCATGAGAAAATACACTTTTTTTTGTTGTTGTTATCGTGCAGCTCAGAGGTGAAAGGTGTGGTATATGCACTGTTCCACACAACTGCTGAAGCATGTATTGTGGATGTAGACATTGGCATAGTGAAGAAAACTGAGAGACTGGTCAGTGTAACGCAGCAATAGTATTAGAAAAGTTATTCCCCTGGGATGCCTGTGTAAGCCTTGTGGTACCTGGGCAGAATGTTGTTTGGCATCATAGATAGTCTGCATGAGTAGAATTTAGTGAAGGAAATAGGCAGTGGAGAAATTTTCTGTTGTTTACATGAATTGATGTTGATTTGATGTAAGGAAATTAACTTGAAAATTGGATTCCTGATAATTCCCTAAAAGTGTTAATTGTGTTTTCACCAGCAGTAAACCAATCATTTATTAGTCTGAGTCTAGTCATTTGTTTTTTCAGCTACAGGGGCATAGACTTGAAATTTTCTTAAGTAGGAGAGAGATCTTTTGAAGCAATTCTATTGGAATGATGCTGAACAAATTCAGTTGTCTGAAAGTTACTATGAATAATCAATCCAACAATACACTTACTATGAAGGTGTAAAGATTACAAAGTAAATGAATAATTAGCACACTGGCAACCTTAAAGTCTAAGCTTTTACTTGCTTTCATTGTTTATTCTTTCAGGTATTCCTATTTTCTTGCCACAGAATAGCATATTTTCTTTAAATTCTTTCAAAATACCATTTCCTCCAACATTCAAGAAAGTAACTGTCAGGATAATTATTTATTATTTTACCAGGATTCTGAAAGAAGGTGTGTGTTATTTTGGTTAGATCCTGAGGGTAGATTAGGGGAGACAAAGCAGAACTGAACTAGTGTTAAGTCATTGAAGCATTTCTCGTTTGAACAGAAAAGTTTAGTGTTTGGCTGTTTTTCTGCCAGCTGTTCCTACACTAAGAGGACTCGCATTGCAGAGTTGAACTAATTTTACATAAATGAATCAAGTGAGCTCTGGCAAACCTACAGCAGTGCTAATAAATGAGATCATATTTAAAACCATACCCTGAAACAAAACATACACCCTCGGTATTGCTTGCATTTACTTCTAGTTCTTGGTTTGGTTTGTTTTGGGTTTTTTAATTTCTTTTATTCACTGAAAGCTTTTGTAGGAGACTGGCCAATGTGCTGGTGATATTCGGGGATGGCACAGAATTACCAATCTATTTCTTTGTTGTTGTAAAGGCTGAAATATTTGTTTAAAAATATATACTCAAGCTCAATGCCATTGGCTATATACTTGTTGATGACCACAATAAAGAAATACTTGTCATTACTAGTCGAATAGGACCGTTGTCCCTCCTAACTTTTTTGCATGATGAAAATGTTGGCTGTTTGTGGGATTATTTTCTTTTTTTTGCCGCTTCCTGCATCTTCAGCTTCTCTTGCTAAGTGAGCTTTCTGTAGCACAAAGCAGTGTTTTGCCCCTCAAAGGGATAGAATATTCTTTTAATATAATTACTGTAAAAACATTTCCATAAGAATTTAAGGTAAAGATTTTGCTGTCTGTGAATTCTCTGTTTTTCTTCAGAGGCTGTATTACAGGATAAAGATGCTAAGCTCTTTCGTATTTTTTATGTCTACAAAACCATTATTTCTGTAATATAAGTATATTTAATAAATGAATTTTATAACAAAGATCCAAACTAGTGACTGGGATACTAGTGCAAAGAACAAGTGGTCCTCTGTTGCTTCGTGAGCACGTTTTTTTTCCTAAAATGTTTACATAGCAGAAATTCCAATTTCAAGCTAATCTTGAAATAAGTATACAAATAACTATAAAATATATCCATCAAATACTTACAAAATATGACTGTCAATAGAAAAAAACATTTAACATGCATATGGTATTGAAACAATATTGATTTATGTTTTATAACCTACAGCTATTGCTGAAATGTTATCTTTTCCTCACATTTTAACAGGGACAAAGGCTTGTGTCCTCAACAGATTTAGAAAAAAAGGTCAAGTTTCACTTTGAAAGCAAAATTAAAAGCTATTTAATTTTCAGCAGTTGAGAAAATTTAGGTGGAAAAAACCCACTGTCCAAGTAGATGCTTACACAAGTGCTTTATTTTTCTTTGGAAAACTACTGTGTGTTATAGAACTTAGTTTAGAAAGTTACTGACTCAAGAGTTTCACAATTCTGCTTGCTTCTCCTGAATAGTGTGTGCCTTTAGACTGTAGTTTATTTAAACTTGACTAACTTTAAGCTCCCCATTTCTACAGATGGTGTGACATTATTTTATCTGAGGAGGAGGAAGTATAGTGGGCAGAAATGGCCTTAGATGGTGATGGAAGTGCCAAGGAGAAAGTGGAACTGTATTCAGTGCAGAATGGACAAACATTTCTGTAAGCAAACGTCAAAGAAAAACTTTGGCCTTTTTAATAGGAGCAGAGTTTTTTTCTGATGGTTAAAATGTATAAGTCCTATCTGTTCATGAGACTTGGTTGGTTGTGGACATACGCATTGATGATGTCTTTTAACACTCTCTTGCTTGTGATTCTTCCATACAGTATTTTCTTTATTTTGTATACTGTAAGGAATTACTGCTGAGGACTGAGCAGTAGGTATGTTGCACAGATACTGCTTTGCTACTGCTCTTTTCTATAGCTGGAGCTTTTATTCATCTGCTGAGCTCTTGGCTGCTGAATTTGGGTATACCATGTGGCTGTGGGATTTGAATTGTTCTCACAGGTTATTTGAAACCCTTCAGTTTTTCTTTATTAGAATTTTACCTTTCTTGTAGACTACCTGTTTTGTTAAGCAGTACTGCGAAGCTCTGAATATCTGATGTGTTTACAGAAGCAGATGTTACTATGTGGTATCAGATTTTTTTCCATTTGTTCTTTAATGCCATGTTGCAAAACATTGCGCTCTGTTTGGGCTCTTTTAATGCTATGAATGTCATGAGCTTTAATAATCACTCAAACCTTTTTGCACATAATCTTTTCTTCTGACACTGGAAATCTGGCAAATTTTGGGTGATTTAATTTTAAAACAATCCGAATGTTTGTAAATTGCTTGAAACGGTTGGTATTAGGAAAAAAAAAAAAGCAATAATCTTTTCCTTTGACTCTCTAAAATAAACAACAAATACTAAGAATCCTCTTCTTCTATTCCTTCATTTGGCTATTTTGAAGGCATTGATGAAGTGTTATTTATCAAGGTCTTTAACTATACAAAAATCTTATATTTAAAAATGATGTGGTATCTGAATAGAAAGGCCTGTCTGTCTCTCAGAATGATATATGTTACATGGAAAAGTATAGCTTTTATGCTTTTCAGTGTTGCTGACTTATTTCATGCAGAGTAATTGGAGTCATTGAGCCTGGCTTCAATGGGGCTTTGAAAAGGTTCTTGACTGGGTAGTGCATCCCAATTACTGAGATGCTGAATGTATATCAACATGCTTCATAAAATAATGTACTTGCCCTAGTGCTGAAGGAACTTTAGAGCCCTATCGAAAATGTGTCTTATACAGTAGTCCAATTACAGTAATATTTCTTGTGAGGTGACTCTGCTCTTGAATTCCCCACTGATCAATTATGGAGTCTCTGTCCAAGATGGGGAGTCTGGGAGACCAAGGCATAAGGGGTTTATACAGCCACAATCATATCCCAAATAACAAGATTTGAGTCCATGGATCAGTCAGCAGTAATGAAGTTAGGAATTTGATTGCTACATCTCTTAGGTCCCTACCTGAACAACTTAGAAGTTTAAAACCAAAAAGAACCACCCCCGCACCCCCAAATCCTCCCAAAATAATAATAAAAAAAAAATACCAACAACCAAAACCAATGGTGGGCAAAACATTGATTTTTTTTCCCTACACAAAGGACATGCTAGAAGCTGTTCTGTCTTAGAAGCCAAATGTCTTCTTGAGCTTTGTGGATGCTAAGCCAGGAGGGAGTCTGCTGTTACCACAGCGAGGCTGCTAGAAAAGTGTTATTCTTCTTGGTGAGTGCCAGAATTTAGGGTGGAGTAAAAAGATGTAGTATGCGTGCTGTTGATTGCAGTCGATGTTGTACTGGTGTTCTAGTGCTTCAAGTACAGAATTCTTGGAAGGATGTTTCATACCACTGTCATGTAAGGCACGCCTGTCCCCATGCAGCAGTCAAACTCAATTGTAGAGAATGGTGCAGACCAACTGCACTTGCAATAAACAGTTTCCTTAGTGAAAACCGAGGCTGACAGATATTGCTCAGCCTTGGCAGACTAGACTAGCTGGCTGAGAAGAGCATCTCTGGACTGAATCTTGGAAAGAAACATGAAGTTCATATTTCCGTTGTGGAAGTATATGAATACTAAATGGGTTCTTGTGCTGCTAATCCAGGGGGGCAGGACACAAAGAGTTTAGTGTGTTATGTTCTAATTTCTTTGGAAATAGGTGACCATAAAAAAAGTGACAAAAAAAGCAGCACCTGCATTGACAGTGTAAAATCTTTGTTTTAATAAATTAATCTTTGTTTTGTCAGGTTTGTTACAGTGGTCTCAGCTGTGGTGCTGTATTTCTTACAGTGTCTCCTTAAAAAGCTCTGAAAGGTACTAGGTCATTTTTCTGAGGTGGGGGAGTGATTCTCTCTTGGTCTGCAGTCTTTGTGAGGGAGGATGGAACTGTGGCTGCCTACCCGCCTTTCCAGAGGCAGTCTTGTTTCTTTTAAGCTTGCATCTCTAGTTCAGAAATACTCCCATATAGGTTAAAGAATGTCTGGGGTTTCATGGCTTGCATGCTAACCAGAGCATTAAGAGTGTTGTGGGTTGAGATCCCAGCCAGATCAGCCCTGTGTGAGGCAGCTGTCTTCCAGGTAGTTCTAGAAATGCTGCTCTGTGTTTTTGTGGCGTGATTTTGTAAAACGTGTTCACGATCTTGGCAACACTTGGGGAGCCCAGTTGTTCAGTCTCACTTGGCAGAGCAGAGAGGTATATGTTGTTGTAATACAATACGTGTGTATATCTTCAAGTGTATGAGACTTATTAACCCTTTCATGAGCTCCTGTAGCAGCTGGGTAACAACTGCACCCAGAAAGAGAAAAACGTAAAAACGATGTCTGTATGATCCAGTCTCTCTGACAAATCAAGAGCTGTTGGCATCTCCACTAGAGGACACGATTTGTCGGCTTCAATATTGTTTTCTTTGAAATACTCTCTTAGAGAAAATATAGAGCCAAATAACCACTATATTTAGTACTTGGATCACACAGATAAGCTGGTGTAACATTTTGATGTAATTCCTGCAAACCAGCTTCAAACGGCGGGTGCTAGTGGAGTAGAGATAATTTTGGAAGAGTGTGTTGGCTAAGGGAGTAGGTATTTTCTTGGAGTAGTTCACTGTAAAAGGGAAGATGCCTTTTCTTAAGATATGGTTCTGGAAGGAAGGTTATGTGTTTCTCTGCTACTGTGTTGAGGAGCAGGGGGAATTAATAGCATTAATGAATTCACAGTAGTGCATGATGGTTCATTAGTAGCAGTGTCATGAAATAAGCTGCATTTTAAACTTTTTTCTGTGATAAAGATGATCCTCTTACTATGCTTAGCCACAATTTCATTATAATGGCAAGTATTAATGCTTAATTGGTACTATAGAAATAAGAAATTACAGAAAAATGTCCTGTAAAAGACTTAAGAAAGTCATCAGTACAATTTCTTAATTCTTTCTTTTTTTAAATATAGGTAGCATGATGTTAAAGGTTCTACGTAAAACTCTTTAATTGCTAATTGGTTTTTTTAAACACTTAATACTTATAATATCATGGTTTAAAAATTACCCTTAATTTAAAGGTCAAAATAACTTCAGAGGATAACAAATGAGTACCTTTTTAATGATGAATTTTAGCTTTCAAAGAAATGTAAGTATTACATGAACAGATAATAATTTCAGCAATTGTTTACTATAAGCTAGTTATACTGGAAATTTTAGACTTAAAGATTTATTTTAAATAAACAACTTTTAGGTATATGGAAGAAATTCCTTGCTTATTGTATTTGATGTTGTATTTAGGAGAAATAAAGCACTTAATTTCTGTTTTCATTCTCTGCTGTTATAAAATTCTTATTCCTTTTCTGTCACCCCTGTTTCCTCTGTCACCTGTAAACAGTGGGTTATGTTAACATTTGAGCCTTTGTGCTTGAATAAAGAGCTGGTTTATTTTGTAAATGGTACAGAAACTGATGGCAATCTGTGTAGCTTACTGTTCTTAAAGAGAAGGATGTACTTTGCAGTTGGTTGTGTCTGTTTCACTGCTGATTTCTGAAGGTTAAATAACTTGGGCCGATTTTTTTCTCAATGCTCCTGCACATGGCACAAATGAGATTCTCTTTCGCTTTTTGGCCAGAATCTTAACATCAATACATTGATTCCTCATTGGAGAAACAGATTTAGTTTAACTGTTACTCAAGAGTACAATATGAAGATTCTCATTATCCTCTGCTCCTTTCCTTTTTTTTTTTTTTTGGCATTTGTTATGGTTACGGAAGTATTTTACCCCTTCATTTTGAAGGAAGGGGATTCTGTGACACTAAAATTCTGCATTTCACAAAGAATGTGCAGCAGACTGCTTGTGCTCATGTGTTCTTAACAGGTCTGTGAGGCAAGTCTCCATCCCGACAGAAGGATCTCCTCGACTAACCTCCATGTCTGTGCAACTTTACTCAAAGATGTTTTTTCATCACTTTGTGAGTCTGTTAAATAGATAAGTGCACACAGTTCTACTGAAAACAAATGAAAATTGGGCATCCAGAATCCTTGATGATTTGAAATCCTACCATCCATTCCATATTGTGATACAGAGTCCTTTTGCTAAGTAGAAGACATGCTTGTCTTGGGCGAGAAGGGGTTTTGCTGGAGTTGCTGAGCTGATGGTTGAGCATCCCCTGAGGAGTCTGAAATGCTGTTGGTTCCACAACCAACACAATCTGGGCCATGTGTGGGTGTTTTTCAAAGGGACCTGCCTACAGAATTGGTGGCCCTGACTTGGTCAAAAATACTGTAATTGTGGTAGGTCTGTTGAATGTGTCAAGGTACAATGGCATTGCTAGATCCCGACATGAAAACCGATGGTCTGTGGTTCAGTTGTAGCTTATTATTTGCAGACATGGTGTAGGGAATGAGCAATTGGGATGAAAGCTTTTAGTAAGTATCTGGGATGATACAATCTTTGTTGCCTGTTCTCTGAGGCACTCCTTCGTAATTCCGTTACCATTGCTTTTACCTTCTTGAGTATTTTTTTTTTTTTGGCTAACCATAAATGGTGATTTGTGTACGGAAAAGATCCTGCTGACTGCGACTGCTTTGGATTTCTGCTGAGACCTTGCTGAAGTTTATAGTCAGCATTTTTACTATAAGTGAAATTAGTGTTTTATTGCTGCTTAATGTACAGGAAGTAAATCCTGTGGAAGAATTCCTTGTTACTTGCCACTTCTTAAAATTATTTTTTTTCTTCAGCTCGCTCTGTCATTACCTGTAGAGAATGGTGCTTGTTCTCTGCAGTTGTAAGTGAATTGTGAGTCTTCCCACTCTGAGCCGTATTTCGTTCACGTTTGTTTTGCAGCAAATGTTTTAGGTTGCCTGGCATCTTCCCCAGACCTATTAACATTAAAATCTGTCAAAAACAGTTCAAGCAAAAGAACCTAGCCTCTAACGTGTCAGACTACAGTGAGCAATTGCATTTTTGACAAAATTTAAGACAAGCATTTCTGCTGTTTAAATTATTATTCTATTTAGCTGGGATTTTCTCCTTCTGCACTGTTTACTCTGTGTCTGGCAAATGTATTCCCTAAACATAGGCAATGCTCAAGTACAATCTCTATTCCAAACATTTTAGAGTCTGTAATCTCCCCAATCAAATAACTGTCACAGCCAGAATCAAATTTCTAAGTCTTATTTTCCTCAATCTCATGAACAGTAGAATTATTCCTTCATCACTGTGGGGGAAAAAGAAGTAGGGTTTCTCTGTGGTGACACAGGGTGGTTTTTGGCCTGTAACTTCTCTCGTTGTCTCTGAACATCAAGTTGAGCCATTCTCCACTCCTACTGTAGAGATTAGGATAAATTTTAATTCCTTTTTTTTTTCTTTTTGAAATTGATTTTGCAGTAGCACCTAGAAAGTCTAGTTAAGGACATGTAAGCAGCTTCTCCCCTCAGACCTGCGTCAAACTTCTCCTCAGAGGTGGGCAGGAGCTGAGGAAACTTGTTTCAAGTTCAATATGGTGAAGTAGGGCCTTTCACTGCTTCCCTGGCAACAGTGAATGCTAACAGCATCCTGGGCTATATTAAACAGTATACTGATGGAAGTGGTTCCTTGCCCTTTTTGTTGGCACTCATCAGAGCTCACCTGGAATATTGTGTTGAGGTTTGGATGAACATCACCTCCCCTCCTCCCTCCAGTCCAGACCAAGATAGACATTGATTGACTGGAACGTATTCAGTGGAGGGCCACCAAAATAGTTGAAGGCTGAAGCATATGTCATGCTGAGGACATGCTGAGGGAATGAAACTTATTCAGCCTGGAGAAGGTAATTCAAAATGGGGAGAACTAATGGCAGCCTTTCCAATACAGACAAGGATGCAATAAAGAAAACATCTAGGCTCTTCAAGGTGCTTGGCTGGAAGATTAGAAAACAATGTACATAAATCAAGAGGAGAGGATGAGATTTAAGGAGGAACACCCATTCAATGTGAGGATAATTAAGCATTAGAAGAGGTTGCCTAGTGAAGGAAAAAAAAAGTCATTTGAAGATGTCAATAGGCATATCATGCATAGGGAGGTATTTTGCTCAGTAATCCTATTATGACACTTGGATATAGTAAGGGCAGAAGGAAACTTTATTTCAGACTGGAAAAAAAAATATACTTGGGCTACTTTATCCTTTGGACAACACATTGAGCATGAGCAAATGACTGTCTGCATACAAAGTCTTCAGTCTTTAATCACATTCATATTGCAGATATGTTCTCTCACTGGACAATCTGAGGAGGCAGCTGGAGTCCAAATGCCAAAAAAGTGAGCTTTAAAAATAGGCAGACTTTTGTCCTTTGTGGCTGGTGGCAGTTTCTAGTAGTCTGTAGAAAATATCCAGTAATGAATGTAATTTAACATAATGCACTTTGAACACTGCAAGTGAGCATAGGGTATCAGGGTATTGTAACAAATTTATTCACTGTAACTTCTTCTCAATGTGTGTGGGATTTCTAATCATCACAACATGTTTCAAGAACTGCAGATAGAGAACTGCTATATCAGCTTCTTCATATTTGAATAAATCTATGTTAATAGCAAATATGTGATGACTGCCTGAGATGTAGGAGCAGAACTCTAGAAATACTAATGAACTTCGAGAGCTTTATGTGCTTTTCCCCACTTCTGATTTGATGTATGTTAGATCTGCTCTGTGGATGTAGCATCCAGCAGCCGCCTTTGGAAAGCATGTGGGTGGGATACTGAGGACACTGAAAGTATAGACCTGACTACAGCTGCCAGGAACATTTTTTATACAACGAAAGCTTGAAGCAGGGACTATATTCCATAAAAACTTTTCTGAGTGAAGATGGGCTGTGTTTTGGCATGCTCTCTGTTGGTGTTTGACACATGGTTCTCATCTTCCCTTCAGTGCTACAACAAATGTAGTAGTCACCATATTGTGCCTGTGGCTGGAAGATGGTTGTCTCCCATGTGCTGCATCCTTTGCTTTGGTCTATATATGGAAAAGCCAGAAAGTGTATGCGTATATGCCTACTATTAGTTGATGGCTTTACTTTATTTGTGCTGGTCTTTGTCCGTGTAAGTGCTTAGAGACCATGCTATAGAAAGCTTGGAAGTCTTACCAAGATTGCTATTCCTGGAAGACACATTTAATTAAAAAGGATTTCCAGATTTTAGCATTGGCATTGGCCAATGAAGTTTTAAACTATACTCAAAGCTCTTGTTACACGGCATGACAAAAGGTGACATTAAATTGCATTTTAAGCAAAAGAGGTAACACTTGGAAGAAACTAGTGCTTCTACACGCGTGCTGTAAAATCAAAACTGTTGATGCAGTTAAGCAAATACGATCCTTTATTCGGCTGGTTTTGGTCTTACATACTTAATCATCCATTTGAAAAAAACATGTCTCTAGTTAGTGGCAAAGGATTATTCTGTTACTGGATCACAGATGTTCATAACAAAATTTGATTTTTATATATGCTTAAGTACATTTAAATACACTTATTCCATTGTGTTCACTTTGTGCTCTATACTTAAATGTACAAGGTACATTGTACTAGCTTTTATTATTTAAAAAGAGAGATTTTTATAAACATGTTGTTCATAAACTCTAAGCTCAGAGGTTTGTGTTCAGCTGTGAATAATCAACTGGCAAACACTCTACTCATTTCTAATTTTAGCATCCTTTATGGAACTGCATTATGTAGAAAATAAGTTGAAGACTTTAGGTGGCTTTTATCTGTATTGGAGGTCTCCATACCACAGATAGTTTTCTCTGTTAGTGGCAATTTCTGTGCACTGAATAGTTTTTGGTTGTTCAAACTTCCACATGTAATGACATGTGGTTCAACTCAGACAGTCGTTGTTTTATTTATATGCATTAATTAGAATTGTTTTTATTAGAAACAGCACACACACATCCCCAAACAGCACAATTTAATAAATAGCTTGTAATGGTATAATGGTAATTTGTGGGAATCCTCTGAAACAATTTGGAGAAAGAAAAATATATTCTGAATGTCATTTTTCACATATAAACTCTGTTTCTGTTGAATGATCAAATGCTTGTTTTAAAGTATTTCTGAGGATAATGAAATAGTCTCAAAGATGGAGTCTCATCAAAGATGGAGTTGATGAGACGTTTATGACAGACAGCTAATGTCAGATGTAAATGTGGTTAGTGACTAATTCTTATGAACGAGTTCCTATTGTGTACATGTGTTAAATGGCAAAATAGCTACTGAGTTCTTGAGTGTTGCTGGTATGTTCACAGGTTGATTTAGACAACAGGAGACATTTGAATGTATCTGCCACTAAAGTATCTTGACTGTAATTTATTAGTGAGGATCAAAAATGACATCATTGTGCACAGGAAGATGGCTTCTAACTAAAGCAAATGTGGTTGTGTTGTCAATGTCTATTAAATTATGTTAAAGTAGCCCTAAATAACTGAAATGTGAAGAAAGGCACAATGAATTAATTGCTTATGGAAGATGTTAATAAGTCAGAGTAATAATTCTGTATGTGCTGATTGACAAAAATGTGACAAATTTCAATAGCATAGCCAAAGTCACAACTATGCTAGAAGGAAATTTTTATTTTGGAAGCCTGTAATACTTCTGGTTTTATTTTTAACACTGATTTTCTGGAAAGGTGTCAATGAGAGAAGATAAATACTAGGTACTGAGGCTCATTAAATACTTCTGGTTTTGCATTGAGAAATTATTTGCTAGAGGACTCTGAAGAATTCTGCCTGTGTTCAAAACCAATGTACTAATTTTGCCAGGTGATCTTAATATTGCAGCTGACTGGATGTGCCTATTTTACAGGGATGTGCAATTAAACTGTATGATGCTGAGAACTGGTTCCTTGAGCCTCTATGCAGGTCAAAGCAAAGATGAGATGTTTAAGTCCTTTGGTGTTGTGGGCTGGTTTTTTTGTAATGTAGCAGGTGTGTCAGTTATGAGGAGAAGAGGACCCTGTGTGCTATTCTCATGCCTCTGTCAGAACTGCTGCTGGTCTCTGGGTGTGTTTAGTGGTGTTTTGGAAAAGGAAACCTAGAAGATTTGCAGATGAAGGTGGTGGGGGTTGAACATATTTCCTAGGTTGGATTCTTTCACCTTTGTGGCCCCTTTGAATTCAGTTTAGGGTATGTACAACCATCAGCTGAAAAAAAAAAAAAAAAGTATTAAAAAAATATTCGGATATTCAATGCTAAACACAGTCATATCTCATTTTTTAACTTCCTGGCGCTTCAAAGCCATGCGTGTGAGAATATTAATGGTTGACCTCATGTGGCAGCTGCTGTCATATCAAGGCTTCAATTTATTTTTCAGCTTCCTCCTTGATGTCAAAGATGACTGTGAAAACAGTGACTTATAGAGGCTAGTGCAGAAACACAGTTAAAGGAATACTTCAAGACTGCACAATCCTCAACTTGTTGTAACAAGGCAACTGGAAATTAATCTTTTTTCTGTAACTCTTTTCCTGATCTTGATGGCTACTTTTCTGTGGAAGTGGTAAAATACATCCTGCTAAGAGTAGCCACTACTAAGCAATAATATCAGCGTCTCTTGTTTCTAATCCTGAGGAACAGTGTGTGTACGTATATAATTATATATGTATATGGGGTAATTTTACATTTATTAGTTTCCTTCACTTGCTTGTGGTTTAAAAGTGGTGAGTTTCCCTCTTCCTGTCCTTGTTTCTCATGGTGTTTTTTTTTTTCCTGATGTTTCTTTGTTTCCTACTTTGTTAAACTAAGTTTGAGGAATTGGTTTTATTAACTGAGACATTAAAAGCAACCATTGGGCTTGCTGGCATGAGAAAGACTTGCTGGAACAGACCTTTAGGTAGTACTGTAGAGAAAAGTCTTGAAAATTCATATCTTGAACCTAATTCACTTTTTGTTTTCTGTTTTCAATCACTGAATATTGGGTGAAATTCTTGTTCTTTTGTCAGTAATTAATTGTCTTCTTCGGGTGTTTCTAGTACCTGCATAATGGTCATCATATATTTCCCTATGTCTTGCATGTTTATATATATAGGTAACATATATAACCTGTGTCTTTATCATAAATTGCCAGTCTGAGCTGCCAGTTACCACACAGGTATGACAAAAAGCATTTTGTGGTTTAGTGAGATTTCCTAGTTTGTTTGACAGATGGCATGGTGAGATGATAAGCAGGGGGGAGAGATTGTATAGTTAGCAAAAAAAGTTACACCTTTCTGAGCAAACATCTAGTTTCAGGAGTCCTCCAGTAACTTCCGTATTTTATTTTTTTTTTTTTTTTTTTTGTAAGCTGACTCAAACTTTCCAGCACCTAAGGAAAGCTGTACAATGACTGTGGAACTGCAGCTTTTCTTCTTTTAAAGCCATTTTGGAGCCACTTGTTCTAGTAATGCTGGTTTGTAAAACAGTTCAAAAGTGTTTTCTCTACCTGGAAAAGAGAACATTTTTCTGTGAAAGAATGGAAGAGCTTAAATTTCATAGCTGCAATGTGAGTATATAATTAATATTTCCCTGTTGCCTCTGCAATAGAAATTAAATGGTAAACCAAAGATTTTCTGTGAAATGTAATTTTAGAGAAATAACAGTCCTGCAGAACTGACAGGTTGAACATATGAGACATTTCCATTTAATTTAGTAACCTATTTAGTAAACAAGGGTTATTGCTAATAAGGAGACACATGAGAAAAAAAAAAAAAAGCCAAACTATTTGTTATCAAATATTTTAATCCTATAAAGTTGAGTTTCCTGGATGTTTGACTTTTTTCTCAACCTAAAGTAGGTTACATTTTTGAGAACATGGAAATATGCATGATGGCCCCATGCCATTCTTGCAGGTGGATAAATTTTCTGCGGAAAATGCCCTAGGAGCATCCCATTCTTCTGTGTTCTCTGGTGCTAGAAAATATTCTGTAGGAGAGACATGCATGCAGAGACAGCCTGTGCGTTTTTTATGAGATGGACCATTAAAGTGGTGTTTGGCATATTTCTTCTGGCTGGCATTATGTGCTGGAGGTGAAGGCAGGAGTCAGAATGCTGCAGGAAAGAAATGGAGAGCTAAAGGGGTAACCATTTGGTTTTAAAATAATTTTTGTAAGTGTTAGTTTTATGCATGGAGGAACATCAAGGCAAAAAACCAGTAGGCTGATCTGTCACGAGAAGTAAACAGGTTGTACCTCTCTCTACATGCACCTCTTCTGAAAACAGATATACAACACTGAAATTGTTTACCTTTGTTGCTAGGACTGTACTATATGGAATACGAGCTCCAGAGTTGTAGATAGATTTATCTACTTTCTCTGTAGGAAAAATGATGGATTATCTGTTATATGAATACACCATTTTTGTATGCATACGCTCAATTTATTTTTCTTAATGAGGTATTATTGGATCTCTTATTGCTGAGATAAAAATATGTAACTTTTGCCTTTCTTTTGCTACTTTTTTTTAAATATCCACTTCTTTTCCTGTTGCAAGGAAGAAAAAACTCAAAAAGACAATTGAAGCAAAATCTGTTAAAGGAGAGATTCACAGTTTGGAACAGTCAAGGGGTACTGGAGCATGTGACCAGAGTGCCAGTGCCTCAGTATGACTGTCCCTAACTGTGTGCCCTAAGGGAAAAGCTTTGTTGAGGTAGTTTGAAGAGGATATCATACACTGCAATCCTCACTATGTTTTTTTTTTCTATTTGCTTTAAATGGATTAATATCCTCTGGATGATTTTCAGTGGGAACAGGATTTTTTTTTCCTTTTTACTCAGATTAGTGAAATATACTTTTTTTGTTGTTGTTGGTTTTGGTTTGGTTTTTTTTAAAAAAAAAAACTTTCTTCCTTACTTTCTTGCTTCCTTCTTTATATTGAATTATTCACTGTAGGTAATTATTACCTGGGTGAATTTGAGAGTAGGAATTCTTACCTTATTACAGCTGGAATTAAGAAACAGACAGAACTGGGGGTGAGAAGAGAAAAACAATCTCTGTTGAAGTTCACAACTTTGAAGGTCACCACGCTATTTCTTACCATTTTTTGTGTTGCTCTTTCATTAAATATGTGAATGTACTGCGCACATACGTTGTCAGAAATAAAAATACAAAGGAGCATTGTGAATGCAAATAGTCTCTAAATTCTAGAGCTTGCCCTTTTTCCTGGGAGATTCAGTGATGTGGCCAGGAGACAACTGTCGGCACTATTTATGTTATTCTCTTTAACCTTTTTACCAAGAATGATATCAACAGAGGGCTGTCACTACTGCTCTCTCCTAGCAATTTAAGAAATGAAAGCAGCCTAGGGACAATTTACATAGAGGCTTGTCTCCTGTAGCTGGTTTTGCAGCAACAGCATTAAAAGGATTGCTAGATCCATGCTATAGTGATGGATTTAAGTTAAAAAATTATAATTTGTATTTAGCATGTTATCTTGAAGTAAAACAAGGAGGTACCAGTTCTATTCACATTGTCTAAGGAAAAGATTATTCATTGCTCCTTAAGGAAAAAAATGTATTTATATAGAAATCTAAGCAGCCTAGGCTTCAGTTAGTTTCATTCTGTGCCATGGTATAAGGTTATCTTCATGTCGTTTTCATGCAAGCTCTTTGATCACGTACAATCTTGTAAATTAAATGGGGAGACACTATAGGTTTTAAATACTGTTGTCCCCAATTGGGGTTGGGGAGCAGTACTGCAGTTTCTTCAACTTTTGTATGACAAATTCCTGTACTGTTTAAAATTCATAGTACTTCTGCTGTTTCTTCTGAATTACGCTCATACTGGGAATAAAATCCTCCGTGTTGAAATTAGCGTAGTTTTATTACATCAGTGTGATTCAACAAAAGGAAGATCTTGGATGGAAAATCTGAGCTGGAAATGCAACTCACCCTTAAAGGACAAGATGATGTGTCTTGCTCCACTGCACTTAGGAGGATACTGGGGTGGGGGGAAGTATGGGAGGTGAAGCAAGAAGAGCTAGGGATGCAACACTTGACCCAGATCTAGGAGTCTGATGATTGTGTCTTGTTCCTCTTACTTACTTTCTGCTCCACTCTTATTAGTGGAGAAGGTGCTCATATGCAAGGTGCATACTCTAAACGTTCGTGTTCCTTCTCCAGCTTTTCCTACTGCCTCCGTGTCTCCTGGGTATTGTTCTGATTATTTGAACTTCGTGTAGGGCTGTCTGTGATCTTTATTTTGAAAGTGCTTCAGGATTTCATTTGTCACCTCTTCCATATGCCCCTACTTACAATATTTTATGGACATACAAGTGACTATCTTAGAAGGATGAAATTTCACATAGTGTGGTCTTTGGAATTAGTATGATTTGGCTGAAGGGATATTTAATAGGTTAACATCAGTCTGTTTAGTGAGTTTGGAAGAGCTCACTCTTCTCAGAGTGGGCCTTCTGTTGCAAGGAGTGAAAACAATGGATATGTCTCCAGTCATGAATAAAAACTGGAAGTGTGTAGGGAGACAGTTCTTTGATGGGTTAAAACAGATTAAAATTTAAATTATTTTTAAATTCTGTGATAAGTGACTCAGTTTTTGGGGTGCTACTTGATGCTGCGCACAATATTACCCTTGAAAAATATTAATTTAAAATTGGTTGCTGCCATGTTTGGGGTGAGTAGAAGGAAAGAGCAATGAATTTGCCTTTCACAGCTGAAAACTGCACTTTCTCCTTTTGCAAAAGTACAGGGCTATGTGGGAGCTAAGCAATCATGCTTGGAAGGTGTACAGTGTTGTACTGAACTGCATGTAGGTTGTAGGTCAAAGAAGCACACTTTACATGGGAAGCCAAGAATTTATTGTTAGTCTAATTTCAGTCATCAGAGTGTTGTTTAACTCCAACTGCCACCGACACACCATGCAGACACTCACTTGTTCCCCCCTGGGCAGGATGAAGCAGAGAATGAGAGGAGTAAAAATGCATAAACTCGTGGGTTGAGGTAAAGGCAGTTTAATAAGTAAAACAAAAGCTGCACGCTCAAGTAGAGCCAAGCAAGGAATTAATTCACTGCTTCCCATCAGTAGGCAGGTGTTTGGTGATCTCCAGGAGAGCAGGGCTCCATCATTCGTAATGCTTACTTCGTAAAACAAATACCATCACTCCAAAAGTCTCCTCATTCCTCCTCCTTCCCCCAACTTTATATGCTGAGCGTGATGTCATATGGCATGGAATATCCCTTTGGTCAGTTGGGGTCAGCTGTCCTGGCTGTGTCTCCTCCCAAGTTATTGTGCCCACAAGCCTTCTCACTGGCAGGGCAGTAGGAGGAGAAAAGGCCTTGACTGCTTACTAACAACCAAAACCACCACTGTGCTGTCAACACCATTCTCATCCCAAATCCAAAACATAGCAGTATACTAGCTGCTAGTAAGAGCGTCAACTCTATCCCAGCTGAAACCATGACAAAGTCTAATTAAGAAGTCATTTTAATTGGACTAATAATACCAGGTTATCTTGGATACAAAAAACCTCATTAATGATATGCTTAAAGCTTTTATTCATAAATGTCCTTGTGCTGACTCCTTTTATGTCATGCTCAACCGTGCAACGCCTCCCTGGGTCTTGAGGTCAATGGTGTTAGTCTCCCAAGAGCACAGCTGGGCAGGGGAGTGTTGGCATCCTCAGCTCTTCCCTGGGGGTGGTACCATACTGTCTACATGAAGGGGAAGTTTCCCTCTCTGTCTCACTCTGTTTGTGGCTGGTTTTATGTATGTGTAGTCTGTTCAGCCACTCTTCCTTTTCTAAATGGCTCACAGGATAATTGCACAAGGACTACTTACTTAGGCTTTTATCACAATATGGTTAAAGCTCATCGCAGCAGAGTCAGCAGTAAGCTCTAGCAAAGGGAACTCCCGTTAAGCTGTAGAAAATAGGTCATTGCCGAGTCAGTGTCCAGCCAGAGGAAATAACCCTCCTGACACTCTCCTGACCCTTATCAATATTTGCAGTTCCAGCAGACCCATGGGCATTTAAAGCATTCCCTGGTAAAGCCCCAGGGCTGGAGTTGTGAAGCTGCCTGTGGGCTGCAGCTGCAAAGAGGAAGGGCACAGTAGGTGCGCTGTGCAAGCCAAGGAGGGGAGGTGCTCGAGCGGGTGCAATGAAAACAGGGCTTAACATCATCAATGGACAGTCTATCAGAAGATGATACCTAGTGCTCCACATGCAGGTTTATGACGAGCATTCGTTAGCCTAGGTGAAGTGGCATCAGTTCTAGCAGTTCAAAAAGTCGCTTTTTTTGGTCTTAAGCTTATGAACCGACCAGGCCAACTTGAGCGCACAAGAGAAAATCAAAGGCTGAAGTACATGTTGTCTTTTTTGGCATTTTAAATCTTTGATTGCACTTCCAGCCTTTAACTTTAAAATGCCATTGATTTTCATTAGAAGGCTTTGTAATCTATTTCAGAANAAAAAAAAAAAAAAATCTGTATTGTTAAGGAGTTATACCGATTTCCTATTTTGGCCTCTTTCCAGTCTTATAAATTGGGACTTAATCAGGGCTACTGAACTGAAATAGATTTTATAGAGAGTAGCAGCCCATTAATAAGACCTTTTACTTAAATAAGTTTTAATTGCAGCTTTGTACAAATGTGATAGAGGAAAAACCTTGTGGGTTTCTTAGTGTTTTGACTTAATATTGACCAATATTTTTTCTTCAAGAAAAATATATGAAGAACTTTATTCTAAATTTCTGAATGAAATAGAATAAAATCTGGATATGCCTTATTTCCTTAACCAAGTGTTGTTCAGGCATTAACAGAGCTTTCTGGGTTTTTTTTCCACATCTGTCAACTTAACCTTGTGTAGCAAAGTTGATTCAGCAGTTTAAAGCTCTAAATTGTTAGAATAATCTTCTTTAAGAAATGTTCAATCCTTGTGAAAACCCTGTTAAAGCTTCCCCCCGCCGCCATACCCCGTCAGTTCTACTGCCAGGGAAGAAAAGTCTAGCTGGCTGAAGTATGAAAATGAACCAGCATCCTTAATCAAACATGTCTTAAATAAAGGTTACTCTAGACTGCATTGATTTTCCCCTCCCCTTAATAGTAGTCATCTTTTTTTCAGTCTCCATCTGGCATTGCAACACCTGAAGCAGTTTTTCCCTGGTAACTCTTACACAAGCCATCTTTAAAAATTCTGCATAAGTGTCTGTATCAGCTATACTGTGCTAGTTTTCAAATTGTATTTGGAAAGGACCCAGTTGAAAACATTTCCCCTCTCCCTTTCAACAAGCCTGTGAAAATGAGAGATTGAGAGGTGTCATGGCATGTTGCTGCAGAGCTGCCTGATGCAGTGATGTATCTCTGGCTGATTAACGTAAGCACTATTCAACGTTGCATAATCGCTAATCCTCATATAATGAAGTGGTTACACTGCTATTGCTGCTATGCCTCTGTCCTCCCTGCAAAACTAGCATGTTTCTTAATTTCAGAGTTTTCAAGTGAGTGACCATGTTACCTCTTTGGGACAAGGGTTATCTTTTTCAGCTGTAAGCTCAGGGCTCATGGTGGGGGGCTCCTGAACTTAAAAACAGTGATCAGACCTATAAAGTGCTGTTGCCATTTCTAATCCATTTGAGCAGCCTTCATTTCAGAAGTTATGCTTAGTTCTGAGGTGGACATATGTAGTTGATTTTTCAAGGAAGTGCAGCATTTTATGAGCCATTTCTTCTGTCGATGTGTCACTTGGTGACACATCACGGCTTTTGGTGGTAGTCTTTTGTTTCCAAGCTGGGATACATCTTGGGACATCACAGTCAGCGTATGTTGACACTTAAAGTCAAGAAATAGAAAAGTAGATCACTTAAGCCTATGTGTCAATAATAGTTAGACCACCAGTTAACTATACCAGTCAACAGCAGTATCTTCTGAGGCTGTGGAGTCGTCAATCATGAATGATCAATGCAAGCTCAGGCTGTGTCTTCTGCATATTGGAAAGATTCATGTGTGGTTGAAGCTTGAATACATAAATCCCTTGCTTCAGCTGTTTATTCGAACTAGGCAACAGATTTGCCAACCAAGATGTGGGGATCTTTTCCCATGCAACTGGACAGTTATCAAAGTGTAAAAATCCTCAAATACGTTACAGCAGATTACAGTACATACAGCCTGTAGATTTCTGGCCTATTTTCTGACCAAGAAAACAGCTGGACTTTCTCCTTTGGATGTAACACAAGCATTATTATGATACTTAACCTAATTAGCTCCCATCCCAGATTGCTTTATCATTCTGACTTGGAAGTACTGCTTTTTGAAAACAGGGTATAAAAATCTTTATTTAACTGGTTCCCCATTTAACCACAAATTAGCCAGTAAATTTGTAAGTGAATAACTTTCAAGTTTTTTACATGTTAGACTTACAGGAGTATTCACATTACTTTATGCAAATGTAATAATTACCTTAGTTAACTAGCACTCAACAGATTCTCAGTTTAGATAATTCTTTCTGTTTAAACAAACAGAAATGTCACAGTAAGAAATCTTAAATAGTCTTTAAATCTCTAAATTAAAGTCTTAGGGTCTTAATTGAAACCTTCAAAATTCATTATATCTACTTCCCACTCCCAAGGTATGTAAAAAGGGCCTTGTGTAGCATGCAGACTGAATCAAGTCCATTTTCCTCCTCTGTGCCAAGAATCTTGAAAAATCAAGATTACCTGAAGCCTTCCAAGGAAGGTCTGCATCCTCCCAGTCAGTTTGTTCTAATACCATACCTTTGTAAAGCTTGTAAACATCAAGTTAAAAAAAAAATACCTTGCTGTATCTTAGGAGTCTTTTTGTCTGCATATACAAGTGTAGCTCTGGAATATGCATTTGTGACCAGTCACTTATTCACAGGAAGAAAATTAAGGGTTAATAACAGAAAGCTAGAAATTATATTTAAGAGGTTAAACCCCAGACCTGATTAACGTAGTGGATAGTATTGGGGGTAGACAGAGGGGTTGAAGCTTAAATGCTTCAATTAATAGAAAAGAAAAAAAATAAAACCAAAACCAACCCAACAGAAAATAAACAACCCAAAACTTTAAATTAAGTGATGTGCTAATTGTGAGGGTTAATGAATGTCTGTAAATGAGTTGGAAAATTCTTTCCTAGTCAGCACCTGACACTTGTTAGCAGAATAACTCTGTGGTGGCAGATGTGACAAATGTGGTATTTTCAGAAACTCTGAGTTTTCGCCTACTTTGCATATGCCTTTATTATACATAAAGCTTACATGTGACTGGTTAGTTTTATGTCAGTAACTTTTTTCAGCTTGTTTCCCTATACTATCAGCAACTTCTCAGAATTCCAAAATCATAACTATTAACATTGTTTTATCAAAATGTGACAGTACTTATTCCTAAATTGTCAGTGTTATTGGTACAGCTTACTTTTCAGTCATCTTTGTTTCCTTTTTCCTCTGACTCTCCTCACTTCACCCCAAGCGTGACACTGAAACAGCTTATCCACCATGAAGTAAAAGGTTTCTGCTATATGTCAGTGGATTGTCTCTGCTATTTGCTAAATTAATGTGAGACGCTGTTTAAAAAACAAACCAAAACCCAAATGAAACACACAGAAAAAACTCTACATGAGTTTCAAAATTTAATGCCCTGATTTAAGGAGGAAGAAAAGAGAGAGGAGAAAAAATAAGGCAGGGAAAAACATATTCCTGGCACAAAAGATACTCTGTAATTACTTATTCATTCACTTTTACATAGAGTAGAAACAGTGATTTATTTTTGGCATGAGATAAAATGTTTCAATGTAGACCTGCAGCACAAACACTTGTGAAAGATGCTATTGAGTGGATGTATCAGAAGATAAGTCAGTTAGCTTTAGGCATGACCTTCCTTTCAGTGGTAGCTTATTGAAATTAGTAGTTCTTATCTTCCTTAAGACTTCTCAGCTGGTAGATGGATCTCTTTGCATATTTATATTGCAAGGCTCAGCAAGCCATCTCTACTGAAATGGCTTATACAGAGAGACATTGAACAAGATGCATGTATTGCAACCTTCAGAAGATGGTGCTTTTGAGTACAGAGTTCCTTCAGAAGATGGTGCTTTTGAGTACAGAGTTCCCAAGGGGCTCGAATGTTGACACCTATTTCTAAGGCCTACATTGTGACTTTTGAGCTAAAAAGGCTGCTAAGCATGTGTTGAACTGAAGAAACTTTTATGTGTCTGTAGCAGTGGAACAGTGCTGGGGAGTCTGCTGTAGACTGAAATTTAATTTCATAGTGCTTTGTGGAATGAATTATGCTGATAAACCAGCAACTCTGCCAGTGTAACTGTTGCTACAGTGGGGGAAGTTTGCTCTCTTGGTTTTGTCAGCCGGTGGAAATAACTGCAGTGGTGAGAGACATTAGTTAGCATGAACACACTCTGGTTTGCTTTAGGAACATATATCACGGTAGTGAAATAGGATTTGTTTTGAGGTAAAGAATTTGATGCATATGGTTTGCTACTATGATGTGTATCTAGCAAGTTATTCAGCTGAGATTAGTGTGGAATCTGATGACAAAGCATTGACGTATTCATGCATGCTTTCACGGGGACCTCACTTGAGCAATTTGAGACTTGTTCACCCAAAATGAGTAATAAAAATGGGTAGGTTTTCCTTGTTGCAGTTTGGCCAGTGGGCTCTGTTCAGTGAATAGTAGCTGTGTTGTCAGACATTATGTAGTCAAATTTCATATATTTTAGTGCTATCAGTACTGACATCCGAACCACCTCTAAAAAGTTACGTAAGACAGTGCATGCAAGATGAGGAAAATGGATTTTCTTCCACTACCACCCAGAAGAGAGCTCTGAGTTATCTGTATCAAGTTTATTAAGGAGATCAAGAAAGCTTATAAGTGTGGAATTTAATGATGAAGACGTTATTTTGAAGCGTTGATAATCTGGAATCATAAATTACTTTGCACTGATACTGCCTTTAAATAGGAAAAGTTATATAACATTTGACAGAAGGGGTATTTAATCCTAAATTAGCTTTGTAAGGAGCTATTGAATTGCTGAGTAACACTGACATGGAAAATTATAAATTCTTCTACAATGAGAAAAGATGCAAGGGGAATGAAATAGGTGGGAAAGGTGAAAACAGGCGAAGCTCAAGACTGACGGTTTGAACTAGATAGCAAAACTAAGAAGCAATCATCTGAGAAGCTGCCCATGCATGTTGTTGAATCATGATCACTCGCAACATACTCCATAGTCACTTCTGCAGCCTGAGGAGAGGAGAGGAAGGCTGGCTGTCACTTGCCCTGAATACGAGGTCCTTCAAGGTTGAGAACTTCTGGAGGGTGTTGCAGAGTAATATGGAAACTAGAGCATCGTTTTGTTACTTGTCTGTGTCACAGACCTCTTCAGTCCGGGGCTCCATGTAGAGTGATCCACCTTGCAGCTGCCGCAGTTTATGCAGTGGCAACAATTCCTTGGTAGCTGTGCAGTTCAGAGTGGCTACACTATGGCATACCCATCTCTTCTAACAGCAGGAGTTGTTAGCACAGATACCATTTTCTGGGGATCTCTAACAGTGTGCTTTGTCCTTATAGACAAAGAAGTGAATATGACTAAGTATGTAAATAGAGAGTAAATAACTTCCTGAAGGCTGTGTAGGAATCTATACAATTTTAAATATGCAGTGCAGTAGAATGGGGAAAATAATTGGTGTATAAAAGAAGTTTTTCTTTTCATCTTTTGTGTAACTCCAATCAGATTTTTCTTTGCTTTGCTGTCTAAGAAATGCAACGTGGGATTTTTGACTGGATTTGGTGTTTCTAAATTTTTCTTGGAGTATGTCACGATGAATTACACTTTGCTGCGAAATGCAATGCTGTGCTGTGGCCTTAATAAGTAAATAACATAGTCACACTGAAATTAGTACAGGTTTGCTCTGTAAAAAACAGTAAATCTTGGATTGGCCACCTGGCTCCAAGAGCTTAACAGAACCGGCTCCTGTAGTCAAGCCAGTAGACAGCCTTGCTGTGTGTGTTTGATTGTCTCCACCACCCCACAACATTTAAAAAAATTAGCCACAGGCCTCAAAGTAACTTTTTAATCCCAGAATTGAACAGCTTTTCAAAAGTGCTGTTCTTTGGTGGCTTTCCACTGCAGAGGCGTGATAGCTGTCTACTTCCCATCTGGTTATCAGTGCTGATCCTACTTGAGATGAAGTGATGCCACACCAAACGTGATCCCCTTGCACTCCCAAACATGGGTTATTTGTGCTTAGAGTTACTAGAGCTCTAGAGGCAATTTTTTGAATGCTTACCCTCGGTATTCTGTTTTCTAGAAGATAAACATAATACAGTCTTTTCAGTATCCCAACTTGTCATGTTATTTTTTTTCATTCTTTTTGAATGCACTCATTTCTGGGTTGTCTGACATGATCATCGGTGCTGACAGCCCGACTGACGACAGCAGGAGGAAGGAGATGGCAGTGGTTGTAAGGGAAAATGTGAAACTGCAATGGTGGCACGGATTAGAGTTTCCTGGAAATGCCCCTTTTGGGAGGTCGGGGGGGATGGAGGAGAAAGGGAAATTTCAGCAGTGTACAGCTGTAATTTTTGTGATCCTGTTCTGTTGAAGACAGACTCTGAACCATGTTGAACACAGTATTAAAATGATGTAGTGTTTTGGAGTTTTTAATTGTCTGTATGGTGCTTTACAGGTATCTGATAGGTAAAGGCTGTACGTTTCTACCTGATGTCATAGGACTGTGTAAGACTGAGCTATTGGAACAGGCTTGTGGATTTTATGCAGATGTAAGAATTTGTCTACTCCTTTCAGCTTATAACATCTGAGATTTGCATTAGACAAAAAACAGTTATTGCAAACACAGATAGATGCTTAGACATTAGGCTATTCTACCAAGTTTCTAGTACTATACATGTAAACATATTCAAATTAAGTTGAGTGGTCATAATCATGAAAAGGCTAGTTAGTTATCTTTGACAGTGAAGATGTGAGGATTAGCTTTTACCAGTTGCATTGTGATTTCTGACTTAGTTTGGCTTAACTTTTGTGTGATTCATATTTCACTAGATGCCCTGAATATTAAGTTTTTCAACTTCTTCATTTAAAGGTTAGATACAGATCCATAATTATGTTCTAACTAAAGATGCTCCAGATTATTGAAAATGTTCTGATTTGGCTGAGGAACATATCCTTTCAAATTCCACATAACGGAGAGGATGAGTGAGAGGTTCCTGGCAACTTCTTCAATTTTTCTCTGTGCAGTCAAGTAGCATGTTATCTCTTAGTGCAACATTTAGTAGATAAAAGCATTTACAAATGAGAGCTTTTGTAAACAAAATAGGTAGCAGAGATGGGAAGAGAGGAGTGCCGAACTGGAAATAGCTCTTGTTTCTGTTATGGGCTGTATATCAAGTTCTCTGTTGATTATAAACATCTGAAAGTGTTGGAGAATGTGTATTTGCTACATGACTAATAACACCAAGCAATAAATGGCTTTTTCAGAAACATATGATGGAAAAAGTAGGCAGTTGTTTGACAATTAAGAAAATGTTACATAATAATCCCTATTTATTTGGACACATATTTGGACACTGTCTGCCACTATCTTGGCTGGGGAAAATCACAGTGAGATAAGGCTGCCCTAAGCCAGGAGGCATTCTCAGAGTTTTCCTTGCTAGTAGCCTCTTCTGATGCCAATTTCAGACAACTAAAGTACTTTATAAGAACTAGAAGACATTTAATTTTTTTTCCTGAGTCTAAGGATCTTAGTTGGTAAGCTGAAATGGTCTGCAATGGATTTGTTTATAGTGAAAGGCTAATTGTAACAGGAAATAGTGGGAGTGACCTGAAAATTAATATCTTAATTATTTCCTTCTGGTTTCAAGTTCAGTCTTTGCCCATTTAAAAATTACCAAAATTAGTGTTAGAAGAAAAACACAGCCTACCAAGGCCACATACAGTATCATATCTGTACAAAACTGCTTGAAATAATTGAGAAAGGATGGATGAAGTCCATCTTGTTTATCTCAAATGGTAAGAAATCCAGTTGCATTGTATCCTGCTCTGCCAACAAAAGTAGTTTGACTAAATTGAAGAGGGTCATAAAACATGAGGAATGTGACAGATTGATGAGTGGGTTGAAAATGTTTATCCTGTAGAGTATGGAGGCTTGGGCATGAAGACCATCATCAATCTGTAAAGCGAATGAGATAACTTGAGAAAAATGTGACCTGAATGCGGCATAATTTAGTCATAAGAAGTAATTTACGAAGGGTTCTCATTTTTTTCCACAAAATCATTATGTTGGTGTTGGGTTGAATAAATGACTTTCATATCGTGTTGTCAAAGATAGTTGTCGTAACCATTCACTACAAAAATGTGGTTCCTCTGTCCTCATTGTTTCTTTTCACTACATGAGTATTATTTCAGGATATGACAAGTGATATTGTTTCTGGAAGTTTTTCAGTTGTTAATTTTCTTGGGGAGAGATAGAAACAGGAGATGAGGACTTGGGGCAAGGTGGGTGTAGGGATGGGCAACAATAAACAGATGAGAGAAATTTTGCAGAAACAGATGTGTTCTCTTAATGATTTGCTTGTTCATTTGCTGCACTGAGTCCCATGGGGATATTCCAGTTTCTGAAAGAGACTAACCTCGTTGTTGTTAAGGATAGTGATTTTTATAAAAGCTCAGATCAGAATTTTAGTAGTCCTATGTGCCTGCGGAGTACACTTTTCCTCCTACCTATGGAAATAAAATGAAACAATCCCCTTAGCATTTACCTGTTCATGTAGACAAGGGATGGCACATCACTAACAGTTAGCTTTTATGGGAGACATGACTATATTATTTGTAGCTACTGAACATTTATCTTAATTGTCTCTATTGGCTAAATGCAAGAAGCTAATTCTAATAGACTGCCTTTAATGCAGTGTCACCTGAAGTGTCACGTTTATTGCTAAACCCATATCGCTAAATTTAAACATAAGCAAAATGACTTACGTAGCCCAAGAGGAACTTCCATGTGTTTCTTTTCTGCTCCGCTTAGCAATTAAAGAGCAAGTCTCTCAAGATTAACCAGGTGCAATATGCTGCTACTCACTTTTCTGTGTAGCATCAGGTATTGGCTGGTGCTGGAGGCCGCATGCCAGGCTGAGCAGTGCAGCAATGTGATCGGCTGTGACGAATCCTGCCAGTCCTTTTGGGAAAATGGAAGGGTGCTCTGCTTTGAATGCAGATGCATTCTCCACAGATCGTGGTTGTGGGTTTAGTGGCATGTCTATTTTTCTACATCCAGCTTCCCAGTAGTAACATTACCCTCTCCAACTGTTGGTCTAGAAAAATTCTCCCAGTTTTATGTTACCTTACATATCAGCATGAATGTAAGTACTTAGGAGAGCAGCAAGGGCAAGGAGAAACAGAGATACAAATGAGGAATGCATATACAGGGCTACCAAGTTTCCATGACTATAGGAAGCTTATTAGGTGCAAATGAAGTAGGACTTGCTGAACTATAACAAAAGCTAGGAAGTTAAGCAAGCGCATTGAACTTAAGCTCTGCTTCACCACTCCACAGTTATTGCCAGAAAACAACTCCAGTTAACTTGTTGTGTTTTGAAAAGGCTGCCATGTGACATGACAAATGGCTCCTGGCTCCACAACCTGCAAGTGGGAAAGGCAAACCGAGGCACCATAATATGCTTGGGGTCACCAAGCTGGAAAGCAGATTTGCAGAAAAGGACGTGGGCAATGGTATCCTGGGCTACATTAGGAGAAGTATTGCCAGCAGGTCGAGTGAGGTGATCCTTCTCCTCTGCTCAATACTGGTTAGGACACACCTGCAGTGCTGTGTCCAGTTCTGGGCTCCCCAGTATAAGAAATGAATAGGCACACTGGAGAGAATCCAGCAAAGGGCCATGAAGGTGATGAAGGGACTGGAGCACCTCTCCTATAAGGAGAGGTTGGGAGATCTGAGACTGTTCAACCTGGAGAAGAAAAGGCTCAGGGAGATTCATATCAATATCTATAAATATTTGAAGGGAAGGTGAAAAGTGGAGGGAGCCAGGCACTTTTCAGTACTGCTCAGTGACAGAGCAGTGCACACAAACTGAAACACAGGAGGTTCCTTCTGAACATGAAACAACACTTTTTTTGCTCTAAGGGTGACTAGGCACTGGCACAGACTGACCAGTGAGGCTGTGGCATCTCCCTCATTTGAGATACTCAAAATCCATGTGTATGTGGTTCTCGGCAGCCTGTTCTAGGTGGTCCTCCTTGAGCAAGATGGCTGAACCAGACGCTCATGTTCACCTGAACATTATTTTGGGTGCTATTGAGAAGAGCTGGCTGAATTAGTGGCACAACTCCTTCTTTATTAATTTTCTTAAAATCTGTAATTTCAGAACTTTACTATGGTAACAAGTAAAATTATCACATCATAGTACCTGAAGAAACCTGTTCTATTGCAGCATTGCCATGATGGCACAAAACCACAATTTCTTTTATGAATAGGAGGGACCACACCAAACAGATCAAGAGCAAAGGGGGCAAGATGTTGCACTATCAGTTAAATTAGTGGCAAAGAGGCTGATGTTATACAATGCAGTGTTGAAGACTCTCTAGCTCTGAAAAGAAAGAAATAACGATTCCATTTTTAGAAGGATGACTTTGCAAACCTTTCAGTATGAGTGCTTTTAGGACAATGCTTCAATGTTTTAAGAACTCTCACTGAAAGTGGGAGCAGAGTATGTTAAAGAATTGGGGATGGGTATGATGGAGATAATGTAATTCTATATTTCTATCTTATATCAATTCAAGGAACTTGGAAATATAAAGGCAGTGTGGAGGATAATTGAAAGATGAAAGGAATGAATCTGTATTAAAGATAAAACTTTCAAAACTTTCCAGACTGCTTTTATGTGAGGAGGATTCAAATTCAAAGTGTGGGTTGCTGTTACAGTGAACATTATCTTGTACAATTTCCTTGCTTTCCTTTTTCTTCTTCTATTGCACTGTGGACTTAGTTTAGAAACTTTACTCCCCATCCCTATTGCTGACAAGGTTCCAATAAAATGAATGCTAAATCAGACATCTGTTTGAGGGCAAAATGCTGCATTCTGTGTCTTGAATCAATGCTCCCATCAATTGTTTGCGATAGTGTGATGAATACTATTCATGCTTAGTCTAGTTTTAATTGCAGGATGGTGTTCTCAAACATTAACAGGTGGATTTTTTTTCTCCCCTTTCTCAGCTATTTCACCCGCCAGGCTGAAACTAATAATGTATTCAATTCTGAAAACACACAAGTATTTTAAGTTAGAAAAAATATTTATTCTTAATTATTGTTAGTAGGTGTACACAGGTGTTGCATACGTATTGTAGGGAGTATCTGTGCTTTCACTATCAACAGCATTATGATCTATAAACCAAAACAGTCTGTATTCTGAATAGTGGGGGTGGGGTTTCTTTTTGTTTTCATTTTAAGACCAGATGCACCAAATGTGAAAAACTGAATTGTAACATTAGCAGTGAAAGGATGGTACAGAACACAGTAAGTATCAGAACAAGGTGTCTGGAGCTTTGTTATCATTAACTGAGACCTACCACAAGATGAAAACCTCACAGTTGTAACTAGCTGCCATTTACAGGAAAATAAAAAAAATGTAAAAAGATTATCAACAGGAAATGAGTAACATCAGGGTTCACCACACAGAGTATCTGGGTTGTGGTAACAGGTGGGGTAACAGGTTGCCTGGGAAAGCAGGCAAACCTGATTTTTGGGATGTTATTGCAGCCGTGGTAGAAGGGAGATGCTTGGAGAAGCACTTGGGGGTTCTTATTTGTCTTTTGCCTGTTGAACAGTTTATGAAAGATGCCAGTTGACTTGTGCGATAGTTTCAGCCATCTACCTGTACTTTCACAAAATCTCAGAAATTAAATGTCTGTGGGAATGACCTATGATCACTGTATTTTCTCAGAAGTAAAATGTGAATTGGATTATTATTCAAAGAGTTCTTTCTCAATGAGTAAATACCTGAAACACCCACAGTAAATCAAGGATCCTTGCTCAAAAAAAAACCCACCCAATGCTGGTTGCACAAATTTCCTTCTGTTTGATGACAGAATATAATACTTTTCCACAATTTGCTTTCTCTGGTGCAAGAATTATTTTAATGTATGTTTGTGCGTGTGGGTAAATAATCCCAAAATTGTAATTCTCAGAGTAATGGATTGTTCTGCTCATTCAAGTGGTAAGTAAGGATGAAACTAGAATATATTTATTTACTGTTTCTATTTTCTAAGTGTGGATTTAGATATATGATGTACGTTTGCAACAAACAAGCTCAAACACAGCAACAAGCAAAGCTCTGAACCAAAACTCTCCAAAATACCTACATTTTAGCCTCTCCTTTATCCTTAATATCATCTAGTCAGCAGTTGGGATCTCCTCCAAGACTGCCTTCATTGGATTGCACAGCACATTGCACTTGTAGGGACAGAATAAAAAAAAACTTAAGTGTTAACTTTTAACTTTATTTTTTCTTGTTGATTTTTTTTAAGGCTATGTGAAAAAATATTTTCAGTTTTATTGCTAAGCCATAAGCAAAATCTGAAATATTAGAATTCTGATATTACTGCTCAGTATAAAAGAGGGAACTTAATTTTTGTTTTAATATAAATCATAGTAAATAATTTGATGTCTTTGGGGAAAAATAACTTGAGCTGGAGTGATAGTGTTCATCCTTTACTGAGATGCATTTATTTTGCCCAAGAATTGAAAGCTCTGCTTAAGAAGAGTTAGATACTTACATTGTAATTCCTCCAAGGGCACTGCAGACACCCAAATTCTTGTAGCTTTGGGCACAGCTTCACTTGATCCTAATTTTTGGAGTTTTTCACAGAATTATTATAAAAAAACTGTAAATGAAGCAGAAAGTCTGGGACACTATATAGCCTAGATTCCCCACCCCACCCCCCTTCTTTTTTCTTATTTAATTTTTTTTTTTAAGTCACATTCATTTTTGAAGTGGGGCAATAGAGTAAGAAAACTGGAAAAATCTTTTGCAAGAGACCGGTTCAGGAAACGGGGAGCGCAACCCAGTTCATGTAGTTGTCTTTCCCTGAAACATTCAGAAAATTTCTGATTTAGAGTTTATTATATCTTTTGAGCAAGATGTCCACTGGTGAATACAGAACCTTGTTAAACTGCTGCTGTGGATGATTAGCCTCTGTGTTAAACGCTTGAAATGGATGCAGAATGTGAATCTAGCTGTTCTAGGTCCACTTCTTAATCTAGTAGATGAAGATAGCATTTCTATCTTGTTTATCTGTTCCTATATATTTATGGAGATCAAGATTTTCTGTAACCTGCTGGGTTATTGATAATTGATTTTAAAAGTAAGGCTTTTTTTTTGTTCCAGAAGTGTTCCTGTGGCTCTCTTTCAGTGCCATTTCTTTCTACCATTGGTATCAGTATTTAACGCATTCACTACATGTTTGGCACTGGATTTATTAGCTGTTTTTTCACTGTGATTTTGTTTCATAGATGTTCTGTTTGTTGCCAGAAAAATTTGTTCTTGTGTTTGTTTAGACAGAAAATTTCCCATCTGTATATACCTAGCAGTTGTATATCCACTTAGTGTGTACCATAGTGACTTTCTAGATCATTTTTTGTAACATTTCAATGGACACGAAGCAATGTGCCCTTAGAAAAGAACACGAACTTTACTACTGTTTTCAGCCAAGGAAAATTGTCCTTCTGTATACTGTTCCTTATTTAATACAAAACGTTTTCTTGATAGACTCATAATTACTCTGATCATTTTATCAATAGAGCATTTGCAGAGGGTATCCTTTTTATTCAGCCTACTTAGTAACTTAAGAACAGTCCTCAGTAATTTCATTTGCACAGTAAAATTAAATCTGTTATTCAGGAAAAAATTTAAGTGGCATTTTAACTTGTGCACATCAAGGTATACAGCTATTCTTGGGTTTTATTGATTGATCTATTATATAGAAGTATGCTGCACAGAGAGTGCTTTGCATTACAATTGCAGGTAAGGATTTAAATCTACATTCAGGATTACCTCAGGGTGTGAAGACAGGCAGCCTTTAGTATGAGAATGTGTGACTATCTGCCCTGTCTTTAGGGGGATTTAAGTTATATTATTCCTCCCATGCTAGTAATTGTAGGTATGTAAGTGCTTCTGTAAATCTGGCACACTCTCCACCTCTCTATAATCTAGTTTAGCCCTGCACATATTTAAATTGATTGCTTACATCTGTAAAATTTAAATCAATACAATTGTTACTAAAAGTAGTAACACCCGAGTTTTGTATCGTGTTTCATTTGGAAACTAGGATTGCTACACAAATAGGTGTTATTGCTATTCACATTTTATAAGTTCGAAAAGTAATCCCCTCTTTGTAAGGGGTTTAGATCTAAGTACGATAAAATTATTTTTTAAAGTCCATGTATTCTTTAAAGTATTCTTTAAAGTCCCCAAAACAAGAAGCCGAAAACCCACACACCCTTTAAGGCTATATTTCTCATTTTATGTAGTTATAAATGAGACAGATGACATGGTCATTATATAATACTGAAAGACAATCTATTTCACAGATCAGGGCCTATACCTATCCATAACTAGATGCATAATGTAATTTCAAATAATGAAATTTTACATTTTTTTCTGCAAAGCACTTGTGGACTGTCAGATATGTATGTTCTCATTCCATGTCATCAGTTTTGAATTATATTTCTGGATGTATTTTAGCTTTCCTGAACAACCTTTTTAAATCAAAGGAACTCTTATTTTGACAAATGTTCAGAAGAAAGAGATGGTATTAAGGTCTCAGAGAAATTTACTGTATATACCGTTTTCCTGGCTAGCCAAAGCCAAGGCTAAAGTATGTATTCCTATACACTCAATAGAGAAAATGGTGACGGTATGTATTTCCCTAACATTAGTCCTTTAAATTCTGTGTTTGAAATCAGAGATGACTTCAGTCATGTTGTTGTTAATTTGTAGTCTGCACTGAAATCTCTGCATCTCCCAAACAACCCATGAATGCCCTTTTTCCTTCACTTTTTTCCCCTAATGAATGTATAAGTTTTTTCAGGTGTTGATCATTCACTGATGGTTTTTTTTTTTTTTTGTGGCAGTAGAAATATTCTCAGCAATTAGCTAATGTGAACACTACAACAGCCCGATAGTGACATTTGACCTTGCTAGAGAGAAATGAGGGAAGAGAGTTATAAATGCAGTAACAAATAATTTCCTACTGACAGGATTTGAAAAAAATGTTATTCTAGTCTATTGGGCTGCTATTGGAGATTGTTGGTGAGCTGTACATTAAACACTGATTTTCAAGCTTGTTTATATGATGGTAGCTGGGACAGTGGAATCCATGTGGTAAAGCATTATTAAAATGTATCTCAGTCTTCCAACTTACCTTACATTTGGCATTTTAAACTTTTTTAAAAATCATCCTGTGATAGTGACAGATTTTTCAACAAGGGCTTCTAGCTATGAGGTCAGTTTTGGTTACCAACACGTGAGTAGGTTAAATACCAAGGGTTAAAAACCCCCACTGTTTTAAACCAACTAAAGTAAACCATTCCAAAGGACTCCTATATAGAAAGCTTACAGATTCACTTTCTTGTCTAAGAAAACTAACAATTGATATACACCTGGCAGCACAAATAGCGAATCCAGCATAATTTACACAGTGTAGGAAAACTTTATTTTTGTTGAAAAAGTTTACCATGAGAACAGCCACGCAGTTGATCAAGTTGCCCAGAGAGTTTGGGAGTCTCCATTTCTGGAGTTTTTCAAGACACAGATGGATAAAGACCTGAGACACCTGGTCTGATTTCATAGCTGACCCTCCTTTGGGCAGGAGGTTGGCTTAAATGACTTTCTGAGGTCCCTTCCAACCTCATTTAGCCTTTAATTCTGCGAGACTCAGACAAGTTCACCTACTGCTCCTGAAAATTAAATAATTGTGTTGCAGTGCATGCAGCTCTCCTTCAACCAGTTGTACCCTCTACAAAGAGACCTGAAGTGGGAGTAGGACACAAGAAAGAGGAACATGGAAAAGCAAAAGGAAGGTTTCCTGCTTAGTGCGGGAAACCTTTCATCTCTGAATGTTTTGATTTTTCCAGTTGTCTTCTGATGTCAGGAAAACTTGGTGGCCCCAAAACATTACTGTTCATCAGGCTAATGTAGGGAGTTCATTGATTCCCAGTTGGTGAAAGGATGGGTTAGCTGGTTCAAGGTCAATGTCCAGTTCTCTGGTGGAAAAGTGTGTGCTGTAGTTGAAACAAATAGTAATTGAGATATATCTGGAGGAAGATTATAATGATAGATTTCTAAATATTCAGAAGAGATGTAACAGGCTCAAAGAGCTTGCAGCAGAATGCTGTCCAGAAAACCAAGAGAGGATAAAAGGCCTGGAAAAACAATAAACTCACTTTTTACTTGATATGAATAGAGGTATGTTCTGAGATCTTTAATTACCATTTTTAGCAACTCTTTTTTAGTTTTGCTCATGTGTAGTGTTCACAGTTTACTTTTATTAGCCGCCCAATCTAACAGTAAGCATTTCTCTTGTAAGCGGGAAAGCAGTTAGGAGCCCAGGCTACAGAATGTTTAGAATAGTGTAAAGCTTTACTTAATTTCCAATGGCAATATGCATAAGAGTTCTTTAAAATGAATGGTTTTCATATTCTTTTATTTAAATGTCTAAGGCCATCTGCAAAGGCAGTGAAGAGTTCCCAGGGGTTTTGTTGAAAGTTCTTGCTTTTTTTTTGTGGCCTTACTCTTAGTGCAGTTGTTCCAACTCTTACTATAATGTCTGCGGTAGTCCTGGTCTAGCTGGATATAAAGTGATAGGAGGGAAAAAGGACACATAGATTTTTATTTGTTCTTTACCCCTGACAGCTGCTATGGGCACTGGGAGAAATTTGTGTGCCCTCTGGAGGAATCTCTGTAACACAGAAGATCTGTTTTGGTGGGTTTTTTTCCTTGTCTCCTGATGGTATGGGAGATGCCAGCTGCTGCTGTGCATGAGGTGGTATGTAGCCCCTTGACTTGCTCCATCCTGTAACTCTGATGCTTGCACGCTTTGTGAATGTAAAGGTACTTCTGTGTTTGCCGACAGACTCCTTTGTATTTCTGAATAGATGAAACTGCCATAGAAGTTCTTAGTTACTAGAGGATAGATGAAATGTGCAATAGGTGTGTTGACATCTAGCCTGAGTCTTCACTCAGGCTTCACTTTTGCCATGTAGTATTAGTCTATGTCTGTACTTCATAAGGGCCTTCCTGTTTTTAGCACAATATATGCCTGACAGAGGCTTTTCAGAATATTTTGCTATGTTAAACAGTGAGACCAATCAAGCAGACTAAGATACTTCAGCATCTGTGTATTACGCTTAGCTCCTCAAGGTAATGAGCTGTCTTGTCTATTTGTTAGAAGGCTTGCTGTTCTTTACAAGAGAAGATAAAACGACATCTTAAAATTTGGAATTTGAATAAAATGTTTTCATTGGTCAGATGAGAAAATATTTGATGTTTGAGAGTTTTCTATTGCCACTGGTTTGGGAAAAAAGAAAAAAAAAAAAAAAAGGTGTTTAGATTTGTTCTAAAAATTGAATCTTTGAGTATAGTACCATGCCTCTCAGAAGCCTTGGCTGGACTTACCTAGCAGTTGTGGGAAAAGACTTTCAAGTTTCTTTCAAAACAAGGGAATGATTTTTAAATTATTTTTTTAAAAGCACAGTAAAGAAAAAGATTAACTTTCAGTTGGTAAAATTTCAAGTCATATAATAAGCATTATCTTTGGTGAGTTGAGAAGTATTTTAACTTTTTAAACACTTCAGGTGTCTAAAACCGAATGGCAGAATCCTTGACTCTAAGTGCTCAGGGAGCACGAATGGGCAAAGTCTGTGTTTGGAAATATTAGCTGCTTCTGTGGGTAAGTGCTTGGATAGTGGCATAAAAATTCCTGCAGTCTTCATTCCATTACAACAATTCCTTGTGGGTAGTGAATGCAGCCCTGACATGCAAAGATGGGAAGCTACAGCCTATCAGCCATGTCATACTTGTTTTGTCATTTCTCTTTGCAAATATTATGGACCCATTACTTAGAACCCCTGAAAAAGTGATCAAGTGAGGATCACAGAATCATTCAGGTTGGAAGAGCCCCTTGGGATCATTGAGTCCAACCATCTGCCCTACTCTACAAATTCCTTCCCTACATCAAATCTCCCAACACCACATCTAAACGACTCTGAAACACATTCAGGGATGGGGACTCAACCACCTCCCTGGGCAGCCTATTCCAGTGTCCAAACAATTATGCTGTTGGAATAACACACATGCCCCTGGGTGATGTAGTCCCTCCTTTTTTTTTTTTTTTTCTTTGAAAATAAAAAGATCAAACAAAAAGCCTAGACAGAAACCAAGTACGTGGGAGCAACAATGCATTGATCTGGAATGGGGTGGGCTTGAAACTGGAGAGGGGGGATGAAATACCTTTGGTACCTGGTAAATCTGGACTTGGAAACTTTGAAAGCAACATTTTGATCCTAGTTCAGTATAACGACTACCTGAAAGAAACAATTAGATACTTATAAACTGCTAAATAGAGAATAAAGTGTGATTGCTTTTTTTACCACTGAGTGTTCTAAATGTTGGATACTTGATACTAGTGAATTACAAGACTTTAACTCATACTTCAGAAAATACTTTAGTGGGTTTTGTCGATAAATTCTCTGCTCTCTATTCTCTTGTGTTTCTGACTGAATTATTTATCTTTACTTATTTCAATTTTTTAGGTTATTGTTATTTTTACTTGAATTTCTGTTGCTTACACTTTTTTTTTTTACTTTGCCTTTCAAACTATGAAGTTATATGACAAAAGACACATCTCCATATGCATAAAGGAAGAGAGAGGTGTGATGGCAGGCAGGCAACCCCATTATCTCAGAGGAGGAAGGATTCCCTGGCCCTTCCCAGGATGGACATCAGCCCCATGGCCTATGGCTGATGCCCAGTGCTGTTGGTCAATGGGAACAGCTCTCTGAAGCACCCCTTGGAGTGCATGTGGGGTCACTGCCCAGGGGTGTGGGGCATGCTATGGATTGCAAAGGAAGGGCATTTCAAGGTTGTTGTAGCCAGTGAGTAGGTTAAGTGCCCTGGGAGGCAAGTATGTGTGTGCTGAGCACCTGAAGGAGGCAGCCGCTGGAGCGACCAGAGGGTCCAGGATGACTGCCAAAGAGACAGTGGGGTTAGAGGGAAGTCGAAATGTCTATGCATGAGGCCACTGGAGACGAGAGGATTCAGAGGTGAATTACTGGGCAGACCAAGTATTTCCAGCTGGTTACTGGAGGGATGCACAGTGTGTGTTTCCTACTAGTGGACCTTCATCCTGATCTGCTAGAGAGGGGAACAGGGTGAGGCTGTTAGTGACATTTATGTAAGTGATATTCATGTTTCCGGTTGACCGTTTACAATGCTGAGAAGCAAGGGAGGTCACTGTGCTGCTGCCTGTACATGTCAGCATGGTACACTCACAACCACATGAATTTGAGGCAGGTTCACCTGGTAGCTAGTTGGCCTTTTTCTATAGGGCTTGTTTCTCTTCTACTATTGCTTGTTCATCCAATGAACTTCTACTTGGGGCCTGGAGAACAAATGCTATGAAGAGCGATTGAAGAAGCTGAGACTGTTTAGTTTAAGGAAGAGGAGGCTGAGGGGAGACTTCATTGCTGTCTACAACTACTTGAAAGGACGTTGTAGAGAGGTTGGTGCTGGTCTCTTCTCACAGATGATTAGTGATAGAACAAGCAGGAATGGCTTCAAGCTGCAACAGGGTAGGTTTAGGCTGAACATTAGGAAAGAATTTTTCACAGAAAGTTAGTAGTAGCGGATCAGTTTGATGGGAATTGCACTCAAAAGGTTCTTCTCTTGTGATAGTTACTATTGACAACTATTCTCAGTATTGTTTTCTGAACTATTTTATTTATCTAGACCATGTTTCTCTATCTTATTTTATGGTAATGTGAGATAGTAGAGGGATCACTTTGATTCTGTTCAGATAATGCAGGGGTGTCTTTCACTGCAGTTACAGCCATGTTGATTTCTAAGGGGAAAGTCAAAAATCTTTTTGGGTTCCTGTATGTTGTCTGCTCCAAAATACTGCTGCTTTAGCTCATTTAGTGAGCTCAAAATACATGCTTTTGTCCCTAGTTCTGTCCTTCAGACGTGCAGTGCAAAATTGGCAGAAAAGATACACATTCATATGAAAATTAGTTCTGGCAAAATGTCTGTCACGTCTGTTTTGTTTTAAATATAACAATATCAGAAATAAGTTTGTGGCTTTCCTTTTATGTGGAACATTAGAATCAAAGTTACTGGTTATCACATTGAAGATATTCAAGACAGTAAAGATGATTGTAATTGAAAGCATATTTATATTAAATGGCAAATGTGCTCATTTTTAATATACAGAAAAGCATTCATTAGAAGAAAGTAATTCATTTCTTTTGAATTGAATGCAATGTAGGTTTAATTTTCAGAACATTGCCTAGGGCAATGGTTTGACATTTTCTTGAAACCAATCTGATTAATTCTCAGAATTATGCCGAGAAATGTCACTTACTGTGGAAAATACCTTTTTAAGCAGTGAACCTCAGAAAAGAAAAATTATTTTTCCTTTTTCATCACAAATTGCTTTGTGCATTTCAGTGGCAAGGGCAACAGTTAGTTCTAATTGTGTATTGAGGTGGGGTTTTTTTATATGATCATGGAATCAATTCAGAATCTTAACAGAAAAATGATAGGGATTGAACCAAGTCCATTGTGCTATTTTTGTGAAGGTGACCTTAAAGAGTAAGTGTAAAAGCTTTTAAGTTTAAAATTTCAATACTCTTCTGCTGTAATTTTTACAATGTGAAGCTCGGAATTGCTTGTGTAATGTCTCCTTTTTTTTATATGAACTAGGGACAAAGATGCATTATATACCTCGGATGTGGGGTTTGAATCAATGAATAAATATAATAAAGTTACATAGTATCATTTACAGGACTTGCTAATATAAGTATTTTGACTATATCTTCATTCTCTATGATGAAGATTTCAATGGACTTACTAGATCTTACCGGACAGTGAAACACTATTTTGAAGTATGATATTCAAATTAGTGCAGTTAAACAGCTGGTAAAATTTCCAGAGCTTAAAAACAAATTCTGATTGTCAGATTTCATATGGTGCAAAGCTTAGATTTCTGCCAAAAGCACTGTTTCCACATCTGAATTAAGATTTGTCATTGTTTTATACAGCAAGGACAGCAGAATGCGTTCTCTGGAGGGTGATAATTTTCAGCACTGTAGTGGTTTTAATGACTTTTTTTTTTTTATCGCTCCAGACTATTTAGCTTTCCTCGTGAAGAATATCTATATAAAAAAATAAAGAATACGCGCATTTTAAAAAAATTTAGATTATGATATTTATTATTTAAAATCTGCTGTATCTTCGTATTTCTTAATTGTAAAAAAGCAGGGGTTTGGACCTCCTTACTAAATGACTTCAATAGAATAGTTTGCTGTCTATTTTAATGCAATTTAATTGGGTTTTTTTTTTACACGACAATGAAGTTGAGATATCTTCATGCATTTATCTATCTCTGTTTTCTTGCAATGTTTAATGTCATTGTAAACAAAGCACTATTTTCAGGAGACTTCAGTCTATCCATTAAAAACAGAATAGAAAGCCAGTTGTTTTTATTCCCCCAGGTTCTGGAAAAAGTCATGTGCACCTCCAAGTGAAAAAAAAAAATATCCGTATTGAAGAAAAATTCTTTTACAAGGGGAAGTAAGTTGGGTTTGGCTGCTGTGCATAGTGCAGGTTGCAGCACAGATCATGGTCCGCTAGAAATAAGGGGAGCTCCTTCAAAGTTTTTAGAATGACTTTGGACTTACTCTGAAGTGACCTCAACCTTGCACTATGCTTATTGCTACCATTGTTTTAAATGTTCATATGTTAATGCATATGTAAGTAGTTGGACATGCAAATTGCTGTATCTCAAATCAGTTCTGACCTCTGTTGTCTGAAATGTCTGTGGCTTTACAATTTTTTTTTCAAGCATTTTTAACATTCAGACACTTTATGACAGAGGTCACCTTTTTTTTCCCCCTCCCCTCCTCCTTCCTTCTCTTTAATTCCCAGGTTCACAGATGGGGGAACAAAGACGAGAAAACAAAAATGATGCACCTAAGGTGAATAAAGAAGGACAGTGATAGGACCCAGATCTCTGTAGTCCCAGTCATATGACTTTCCTTTTTCCTAATCAAATTCCCTTTCAAGCAATGTTAGTTTTAATTAAATAGAACTAGGCCTATCTCTAAGGTTCATTAAGTTGTCATTAAGAAGATAGGGAGATGAGAAAAGGATGTCAGAGTTCCTTCAGCAGGACCTTAAATGCTGTTTATAAAATATAATGTAATTTCATATTCCATTTTATGTAATTGTTAAGGATGCTGGTTTCTACTGAACCCCACTAAAACATAAAAATGCTAGTTGTGTTCTAAAGGATCTTTCTAAATGAAAAAGGATAATAATAAAACAATCATATGAATGACTTTCATTCCCTTAAACATTTTGGGGTCTGAAAGCACCAATCCAGCTAATTGTGGAGGAAAAAAATTGCCTAAATACAGTACTTGATAACTTAGAGTATCATATGTGTTATGACTGAAGTATAGCTGGATAGAAACTAACCTTTGGAACAATTAAAAAACTGTAAGTTTTCAGATGCTTTCTTGTGATGCTAAAATATCACTGTGATCCTGAAATACTCAAGTAACATATTTGGCTTCATGTGATATTGTGCTTTTGTTTGGGTTTTTTTGTGTTTTTTTTTTTTTTAATTTGATGGTTGGGTTTTTTTGTTTTGGTTTAGATTTTTCGTTGTTTTTGTTTAAACATAATAAAGTTTATAGTTTCAGGCTTTCATCCACAAGCAAAGGTCTAAAGACAGTTCTGAGAATTGTATGACTCCATGGGGGTGCATCTTTTAAAGGAAGAAGGGGAGAAAATTTAGTGTTGTAAGGCTGTTTAAGAGAAGCAGGTGAAAACTGTTGAGTTTTTCTTAGAATCTACAGCACCATATGTGAGCATTTGAAAGTACTCTTCTTTAATTACGCAGTGTTTTAAAATTTGCAGCATATGCTTTTGTGTGTGTTGGAATGACTAATTGATGTCCACGAGGTTTTTACAACACTCACAGGAGTAGGAGCTGTGCTCCAACGTTTTTGGGTGGTTTGTTTTTTTTTTTTAAATAATGGTACTGGAAAACTACAAGTGCTAGGAGGTAATGGCAAGGTGGACGCTAAGCAGACATTTTCACACTGAAGTTCATATATTTCAAATGGATAGCATTCCCTCTGAAATTTATGAAAGAACCCAAATGGAAGCTTTCTTCTTAATTTCTTTTGAAATTACTTTTCTAGCTGACTTTAATCATCTGAGAGCCAGAGGAGAAAGGATGTGTCCTGGAAGTGCATTGGTTTGTTTCTTTGGTTTGTTTTGTTTTGTTTTTCTCTGGAGACAGAGCTCAGCCAGTGTTATCTTTGTTAGGCAGTCTCACCAATATGCCTTATCCCTGGCCAGTTCCTACCCTGTTCCTAGAGGGGATAAACCAGCTTTTATCAGCTTTTGCTCACCGCTTGTGCTATCTGCAGAGCTCTTGTTTTGAGGCAATTCGTTTATGTCTTTGGTAATCTGGGGTCTAAGCAATTGGCCATTTGTAGTTTCCAGTACAACTAAATAGAGGCAGGGACTAAGGAAGGGCTGGCAGTACAAATCCAAGCAAGGCTCTATTAAACCGTACATTGATTTAAAAACTAAAACCGAAAAATAAAAAATCGACCCCAAACCTCTTTTTCTAACATTAGCTTCAGCACTGTGCTTTAGGAAGAGATGACTCAAGGAACTGCATCTTCTTTTCTTCCCTTTCACTTTTCTTTGTTGTCTTGGAATTTTCTCTCTCTGCTTCTGTATTTGCAAGTTGGTTGCATTTAAGCAGCATCTTACCCCTCTTTAATTTATGATTCACTCTAAAGATAGAATATGATTTGTTAAGTATACAGTAAAACCTAATGAAGTGATATGAAACACTGGATGCAATGATTTAACCCTCCCTAGCAAGGACACTTGCACACAAAATGTGTTCTGTTTGCATTGCAGGCGTCAGCCACATTTTGAGCAGACTCCAGCTGCGTTTAAAATACAAGCTGCGCTGTGGTTCCTGGGTGGAGCTACAGGACTCTTTTGCTCCTGTCAGAAAACCTGCAAAAATTAGAAATCTGCATAGTCGAAAAAGTGCAAAAATTATTTGGGACTCTCTCCATGCTTTTCAGAATTCAGGCTCATTTGGATTCAGGGCTCTGCATGAAACAGGTTCACGTTAGGGTTTAGAATCCAGAAGAAAGGCATGCCACAGAAGAAAGACTTAATAAGCACGGGTCTTAAACCTCTAGTATTGAATCTCTGATATTTTGCTACTGAAAGCCATTTATTTTCTGTTGTGATGCTGAGAAAAGCACCCTTGTGGTGTTCTCCCCATCTTTTTGGTTCTAGCAGAGAAGCTGTGCCCCGATGCCTTTAGAAAACTTGCACAGCTCGTAGTTTTGAGACCGATATCTCTCGGGTTTTCATAGTGCTTTGATCCTGAAAGCAGATGCAAGAGGAAAGTAAACCTGCTAGCCTATTGATTGAAAGAGAGATGTCGCCTCTAATAACCATTCCCTCCTAGCTGTTTTCCTAGAAACCTGCTTTTCTTACTGAGGAATTCACGTGTGCTCCTGCAGATTCTCCAGAGAAAACTGCTGCCTGTAAGGACCTCTGGGAAATCTGGGGAGACAATAATGCAGTTTCCCAAACTGCCGTCTTCTCAACCCGTGGTTGGTCAGATGAGATGACTCAATGATCTTTATGTGAGGGAGACTCCTGGTAGTCCTTTCTTGAAGGCTCCTTCTTGCTGTGGAATGGTGAAATTCAAAGATCTTCGCACGTACTAATGTTCGCCTATTTTCAATTTGTCTGCTCCAGAAAAAGCAGCGGCCTGAAATGAAGGATTCCCACGAGTCTACATCACGTAAGGGTCACAGGATATGGATTACTATGTAATGAGGGTTTTAAAGTAAATTTGAATACATGCATGCATATAAATGTGCATATAAACATATACATGATGTCAGGTATGTTTACATATATATGTGCATTTTTTTAAAACTTAAAACTCTTTTGTGTAGTGAATACATATGCTTCCCCTTTAGTCATCCATTTTCTGTCTTAGTGACTGTATTTTTACAAAACTGAAGCTATGAAAAACCTGAAATGCATCTCATTATGTTGTTCTGTCTTCTAACAGATGAAAGTAACATTCCCATTGTGTCCTTTTTATACATTTGGTGCAGATTTCCCTTAGGATTTTCTGCCATTGGAAAGGTAAGAGCAATAGCCATGCCAGCAAGAATGAGGTTTTGACCTTCAGACATGTGGTATCTTGGTTTTTTTAGAGTTTTGTTTCCCGTTGATTTGCCCTGTAGTTATTTTCAGTCTAACTTTCTTAATAAAAACTAGACAAAATAATATTGCACATACATAATAGTTGTGAAAAATTACTCTTCATCTACGGTTAAGGTTTTGCTGCCTGTCTTAAAGTATTTCCATTTCTCTTGCAAAACTTTCTAAAAGATAAGCAACTTATGAGAGGCTTAAAACGTCTTAATGCTTCAGCAGTGAGCAAAGGCTGGTTATCAAATGTCTTCCACTGATACGGTGACTCAGAAAGTACATTTTGTATTTAACATGTTTCTTCAAATATGAAATACTCAAAATTAGTATTTGACCTTATACAAAAGTACGAAAATTGTAAAAATTATAATGAAGGATTGACTTTAGCTGACTAATTATACTGCTCTCATTCATGCATGTAGTTTGATTGACTTCATTGGTACTTCTTATCTGACAAATTCCTCTGCAATATTAGCTGAACAGCATCTAGCTGATGGTATAATTTATTTCAAACCTTTTGTCTATATGTGTTATTTTAAAAAAAAACAAAACCAANTAGTTAATTTTTATTGTATATTTCTATATAATTAAAAATAAAAGGGAATGCTAATTTTGTTCTGGGTCTAATATTACATAGTAAGTTAAACTAATTATGGAATGGAAATATCACATCTTATTTAATCATCTAAATTGAGGTATTTTATTGTAGTTGAAGTATTGTTACTGTAATTCTTTATATGCAGGTACTGTAATTAAAATACCGTGTGTTATAATTTGCTGGTGGTATAAACTGGAAAAAAAGATGCCTTAAGGTTTCCAAAACCTGACTTATGAGTGTAGTGATCATTTCAAGAAGTTCTATATGGAATTGCTTGGTCTTTTTGTCACGCATTTTCCATTTAAGTCAGTGGAAGCTGTATAGCTAAAATCACACTGAATTCATTGCAAATCTAGGGCATGCTTAAGGGGCACTTCATCTGAGCAAAGAAATCATTGCTTTGACTGTGGCTATGTTAAGTGAGAGATGGAAGTGAATAGCTTTTAGTTTATTGCTCATTTGAAAGCTGGAGGTAAAAATGGCCTTTGTCTACCTGCCAAGCTCTTCCCCTCTCCTGCCCAGGCTTCCTAAAAATGTTCATTTGAAATCTGGCAGCAGTTACCTTTGATTTCTTTCAGTAGCTTTTCCAGGTGTTTTTTTACAGTACTTCTTTTTTCTTTTGTTCCTGTAATAAATTAGATCTATTTTTAAAGTGTAGGAAGTAAGAACCAATGTGGCTTGAAACAGGCCCCAAAGAAAAACTTACTTAATGATAATTTGATACTTAATTCAATGTCTGGTCATTAAGATATACCTGAGTTGCTCTAGTTTTTCTCTGTTACTTGATATATGAGTCTGTGANCTTGCAAAACTTTCTAAAAGATAAGCAACTTATGAGAGGCTTAAAACGTCTTAATGCTTCAGCAGTGAGCAAAGGCTGGTTATCAAATGTCTTCCACTGATACGGTGACTCAGAAAGTACATTTTGTATTTAACATGTTTCTTCAAATATGAAATACTCAAAATTAGTATTTGACCTTATACAAAAGTACGAAAATTGTAAAAATTATAATGAAGGATTGACTTTAGCTGACTAATTATACTGCTCTCATTCATGCATGTAGTTTGATTGACTTCATTGGTACTTCTTATCTGACAAATTCCTCTGCAATATTAGCTGAACAGCATCTAGCTGATGGTATAATTTATTTCAAACCTTTTGTCTATATGTGTTATTTTAAAAAAAAACAAAACCAAAACTAAGAAAATTGCCTTAAGCCTGCTTTTTTTCCCCTTCACCTTTATTTAAATCTTCTGTATTTTTTCTGAAGTAATCACAGTCCCTTTTCCTGAAAATCAGAAACAGCTAAAGAACCTAATATAGAAACATTTCATCAATAAGGTGTTAACTGTTTAAGCTGGATTTGAAAGCTGCTCTCTTGGGATCTATGCAAGAAACAACTTCTATACTATAAGTATACAAATGTATAGTTAATTTTTATTGTATATTTCTATATAATTAAAAATAAAAGGGAATGCTAATTTTGTTCTGGGTCTAATATTACATAGTAAGTTAAACTAATTATGGAATGGAAATATCACATCTTATTTAATCATCTAAATTGAGGTATTTTATTGTAGTTGAAGTATTGTTACTGTAATTCTTTATATGCAGGTACTGTAATTAAAATACCGTGTGTTATAATTTGCTGGTGGTATAAACTGGAAAAAAAGATGCCTTAAGGTTTCCAAAACCTGACTTATGAGTGTAGTGATCATTTCAAGAAGTTCTATATGGAATTGCTTGGTCTTTTTGTCACGCATTTTCCATTTAAGTCAGTGGAAGCTGTATAGCTAAAATCACACTGAATTCATTGCAAATCTAGGGCATGCTTAAGGGGCACTTCATCTGAGCAAAGAAATCATTGCTTTGACTGTGGCTATGTTAAGTGAGAGATGGAAGTGAATAGCTTTTAGTTTATTGCTCATTTGAAAGCTGGAGGTAAAAATGGCCTTTGTCTACCTGCCAAGCTCTTCCCCTCTCCTGCCCAGGCTTCCTAAAAATGTTCATTTGAAATCTGGCAGCAGTTACCTTTGATTTCTTTCAGTAGCTTTTCCAGGTGTTTTTTTACAGTACTTCTTTTTTCTTTTGTTCCTGTAATAAATTAGATCTATTTTTAAAGTGTAGGAAGTAAGAACCAATGTGGCTTGAAACAGGCCCCAAAGAAAAACTTAATGATAATTTGATACTTAATTCAATGTCTGGTCATTAAGATACACCTGAGTTGCTCTAGTTTTTCTCTGTTACTTGATATATGAGTCTGTGAGGTTTCTTTAGGTAAATTTTAAAAGTATTACCTTTTTGTACGTACAATAACGACATCTTATTGCAAATACAGTGTGTGTGTCGTAATGTTGAACACCAGTAATTGCAGATTGTAGCAAATTTGTGATATGTAAATCTTTGAATATGACATCTTATTGTTATGTAACTAAATGAGGAAAATGAAATTATGAAGTCTACTGGTACCTTCAGCAGTAGTGCTTTTAATCTATTAATTAGACACATGTTTGATCTGGCACCAGCATGAAGAACAGAAAATACTTGTTTTCATAGGAGAGCATTAAATAACACAAGCATTTCTTAATAGAAATAATAATGTGTTTATTGTGATTTTGCATTTTTGTCTTCACATATAGTTGGGATTTTCTTTTTAGTTCCTGACATCACGGATCTCAAATAGGCAATTCTTGAAGGTCTTGAGAGAATATTTGCTGGGGGGAAGGGGTGGAGAGTGGAATCGGTCTTCAGTTTTTTTTCTTCAAAGCTGTGTTATGATAAAGCGCCTTTCATACTCAAGGGTTCTAATTCTGTGGATAGCTAATACTCACAAAATCTTGCACAGTCCTGTAACTTACAGCCAGAACAAATGAAAATGCTTTCTGAACAGTAAATTAGGTACTCAATGTCTTCCTCGATGAAGCAGTGAATGTGCCTATTTATACTTTGCCCAGGTAAAAGAAGTGTTACTCCAACAGAGTTTTTAATACCGCTTTTTTTTATTATTTGAGATTAAGTGACTGCTGATACCAGGAATTGGGGCAAGAAACAGTTTTCCAATAATAGAAATAGAAGCCAGTTTAGATGAATTCAATCTTCGTTACTGCTTGAACTGGATTCAGATTTTATTAGTGGGTGTGAAACTGTGCAGGAGGCATTAATGATGATAATAAGCACATGTTGAAGGGAATAGATTCTGCAGAAGTTGAACCTTGTGGTGGTTTGAGTAATAAGTTTCCAAGCAGTGCTTACTGTTTGCTGCATTGCTCTTGCTGGATTTTGAGAAAATCAAGTAAAGCATTCTTTATTCTTAAAGCCCTTTTCTAATTAAATATATTCTGATTATTGGAGTGCTTGCATATCTTGAAACACTATCCTAAATTTGCTTTCATTTTGATTCTATAAAGCAAAAAAAAAGGTAGACAAGGCATCTCACAGATACCTTCTTCTTGTCCTTTTCCCATTCTTCTTCCTTTAGGAGTATTAAAGAAATGCATACTTAGATTTATGAAGTAAACTTGGTATAATCCAAATGGTAGCCTCTGGTTAAAAATAAATAAATAAAATGGATACTAATGTGGAGAGTGGTGTAACATTCTTTATGCTATGGGTTATGTCTCTGCCATCTTTAGGCAGAGTCTGCCTTGACATTATGGAAAGTCCTGTAAATTCGAATTCTGTGGAAAAAAAAGTGGTTTTGTCTGACATAACATTTCTTCACTTGTTATTTTTCCTTTGAGGATCCTCTCAGCTAAGTTTTGATGTCATTTTAGCTATTGCAGTATTATATTCATCTCCATCTAAATTAACACAAACCCTTAATAAACACTTAAATTCTAAGGATATAAAACTGCTAATTTTCTTTCATTTAATTGTTGACCAGTGAAATACAAAATTGCAGCAGCTTAATAATTTCTGCTTGATAAAAGTGCTACTGTAGATAATGATGCTGCCAGATAAATGTCATTGAGTATAAAACATTTTTCAAAAACAAATGTCAAGCCTCAGCTGATGTGCATATCGATCCAGTAAATTATTTTTTTCACGAGTGTGGAAAGTGCCTAGTTTTAAAGTAAGCATCTTGATGTGATGGTTACTTTGGAGAGTTAATTTCTCTTTTTGCCTTTGTGATTAAAAGAGCATGGTGTAAAGGTGTGTGGATGCTAGACCCAGGAGTGCCCATTCATACCTCTGTGCAATGCAACCTTGTGTTGACAATACATGCATGATGGGAGAATTTGGATATGTCCGTAAGCTCATAGTCATGCTCAAAATGCAATGTAAATGTAGTAAAAGATATACCTTTCGTAAAAGTATGCGTCTTCCATAAGAGACTACATCCTCTGCAGGCAGCCAAGCTAGAAAGAAAATCGAATGGTGGTGCATGATCAGCAGTTTTCATGAAGGTCAGAGGTTTGATTAAAAACTGGTAGCTTGTAGTTTGTGAATCTCTGTGATGGTATTTCATGATTAATATACATTACAAAGTACTGTTTGAAATAATAGTGGTATGGTACTAACAGTCTTGGTTGAAAAAAATATTGGGAGTAATTCTGGTGAATTCATAATCATAAATTTGAGTAATGTGGGAGGAAACCGGCTGTCTTCATAATAGAGCTTAAATACCTTTAAGGCCCTGTCCATGCTATAGATAAGACATTTTTAAGCAAGGATTGTCTTCGTAGCAAAACTACTTTATTTCCGATTAGTTCACTTAAATGTTTTCGGAGGTATCCTTCATGCAATTTCAAGTAAACTTCAAAAAAAGAATCTTAAGAGTGTTCCAGGCCACTATGTAAGACGGATGTATGTACAAATATTTTACAGGACCCTAGTTTGCAGCATCATTGATCTCTGTTTCAAAAGAATTATGATTGAGAAGGTACAGTAGGTATTTGATTTCCTTGAACTGTTTTTGGATGATATTGCTGTATAAAATTAAGTTTTGAAGAGTACCCTGAGATTGTTTTTTAAATCTGTCACTTTCTAAGCAAAAGTCACAAATCACTGCTTTAATCATCTTGTTTTATTTAAAACAAGAAAACAATAAAACTAGTTTAGCATCCAGTTTACCTATTTCTGTCTCTGGTATGGATTTTGGGGAGGCAAGGGCTCTTTGGTTTTGACTGGTTGTTGGGGCTTTTTTGCTTTTTTAAAATTTGGTGTTTTGGTTTGGGTGGTGGGTTTTTTGGTTGGTTTTGTTTGTTTTTAAATACTGTCATCGTAGTCTTTCCAAAAGAGTTATGTTTTTCTTTGAAAGCAATAGTTAATTTAGGCAAACTAATTTCCTGGAAGTGGCCATGACTCTAAACCTTTTTTAATTTATTGTGTAAAGTGTAAGTAGATAATTGGATCTTTGGGAGACATTTCAGAACAGTTAGTATTTCATAAGGGGATGTGTATTGGATATGTTTAGAAAATGACAATCACCACACTATTTGTGTATACCTCTTAGTAGTATAAATCTGAGGTGTTAATGGTTCCCCCTTTTAAAGGGGAAAATCAAGGTATAGCCCACATTGCCTTCAGCTTGAAAGATCGGGATATGAATAGCCTTTGGCCAGCAAACATAGCTGCAGGATGTCACAGCCTGTAGTCAGAAGGAAACCCGATGAAGAGAAGCCTTGTAATTCATTCCGATTATAGCCAAGTTTACTCTTTAGTTCATTTCTCCCAGTAGCAAATCCCAGAGATATGTATCATCTGCCAAGAATTCCCCCCTCCTGGCTGCAGAAAATACGATGCTTGGAACCTGTCAAATGCTGTGTGGCTGGGTTAGAGAGGGGTAGACAGTTGGTCTTCGAAAAGAGTTGCATCCAAGCGATTTGCAGTTGTATTGACTGCTCAGTGCTGGGTATTTCATATAGGACATGTATTGCCAGCTGCTACAGAGGAGCAGCAGCACAGCATTTTTACCTCCCACATGTACCTTCTTACAGATAGCATGCTATAGTTTCTACAGGAAAGTCCTGGGCTAGAACATCAGAAGTCACATTTCACGGATTTTTGTGTATTAAAAAAACAAACCGACCAACCAATCCCTGACTTACTGATATCATACAGTCTTTTCACAATTTGGCATTTTTTTTAAAATATGTAGACTGAAAAAATTATTTTACCTGTCAATATTTTATTACCTCAAGTAACAAAACTCAGACATTTTTATCAATCATGAATGCTGTGAAGTTCAGGGTCCTCAAAGAATACTCGCCAAGGATGGAGTGATGCTTGATTTTTCATCTCCTGCTTTCCTTCCCAAAGTAGAGGGGACAGATTTGGCTTTAGCAAGCAGAGCAAAAAATGCCAGGTGTAAAAGCAGTACAAGGAAAAAGCACTAAATCAATATCTTGATATTTTCTAAGCTTTCAATATGTTTGGGCAATGCTTTTTATTGTAATTTTGCCTGTATTTTATCAATATTCAAAATGCTTTATAAAACATTTTTAAATGTAAAGTTTTAGACATTAGTAGTGGATATGGGTTTGAAGTAGTTTTCCTTAAATACACTCTGTAGTAACAAAACTGGTAGTATGTTTGGAAGTGTTAACTGCTTTGCTGACTGTAAATAATATTGCTATTTCCTAATTTGACATAGAAATGTTATCTTCTTGAATAGCACCTGAGTTACTTATTGAGTGACAGATATAATTTAGATTAAACAGCATATCTGGCACTCCTGTAGTTAAGGAGATTCTAAATAGTTCATGATAAGCGGGACCTAAATTCCTTGACATTATGATAAAAAATTTGAAGGTCATTATCAGTGTTGTGCTCTTTGAGTAAATAGGACACATTTGAATTAGGTGTCTGAACTTCATCCTGTGTTCAGTTTAGATTGGATTTTTGACTGCTGTTGTACAGTGCCCTTCTTTTGGGAAAACTTTTTTCTGTTGATGATTAGCGCTTCTGTGTGGAGCTGTGTGGGCCATACCCAGGTGAAAGTGTTACTTCATCATCAGAAGATATTAGTGCTGTTGAGAGAAGGAAAGTTTTCCTTCTGCAGAGCTTACAAGATTTGGTCCCACAGAAACTGGGAGGCTGATTTGCAGCGTGTTGCCTACCTGGTAAAAAGAAAAGGCAGGTGCAACATGAATTTTCTTCCTTTGAGATTTGCTGTGGATAAGTCAGGGTAAGTTGCTTGCTTTCTGCGTGTTTCCTCTGCTCCTCAAGATTGCCTGGTAGAACGGCCCTCATCAAGGCACACTTTGCAACTCCTGGCCCACCTCAGCTTAGGCTGTTTTCCACAATCCCATTCCTTGCCCTTGCTCCCCTTGCTTATGCCTTCAAAATCATCATTTGTTGTGTTGCCATTCTTCTGAGTGACAGTGTAGTGCATAACCTCACTGTTTAGTTTGGCAGGGCTGCTAGAATATATTGGCTGATGGTCTCCTGAGCAAGTGTAGAGAAAGATACCAAAAATGTGAAGTTATAATGTTGGAGTAGGCCTCCCAGGGAAGCAGTGGAATCAAACATCAGTGGAGGTATTTAAAAGATGGGTAGATGTGGTGCACAGGGGATATGGTTTAGCGGTGGTTTTGGCAGTGTTAGACTGGTGGTTGGACTCTATGATCTTTAAGGGTCTGTCCAACCTAGATGATTCTATGATTGCGTTCTAGAAAGTTATGCAGGTTTTGACTACATGAATGTATGCAAGGTGGGTTGGATGACTGCTGATTTAGTGTTACGATGTGGATTTTTTTTGTGGTCAAGGTCTTGACTCACTTTTTATTGATCATTTGCTTTTGGGACCAGTGAGTCATTAAAAAAAGAATATATTTGAACAACCTTTGCTTTTGTGTGTGATGAATGTGTGCTTGGAATAATTTGCGATGAAGTGCTTCAGTGTATATCCGTACCCACTATTATTTTTAAAGCCGGTCTTCAAATGGCCTTAAAATTACAGATGTATAAAAAATTATGAACAAATAGTGAAAATGACAACAAAACAGTACAATAATTAACTGGTCTTGAGTAAGAACTATGTGATATTTAATCCATTTGTGATGGATATTGCTTTCAGAATTGTAACAGAAGTTTGAATGACATAGATGTTTGAATCAGAACATGCATAGCCTAATGGTCAGCTCTGCCCTCCAGTACTGTTGCTTCTTGAAAGAAGTAGTGTAGTATAAATCAACAATCAGAATGGCTTGTGTAGCATTAAAGTTGTGAGAAAAGTAAAGGACTTTTGAGTTATAGGAGTGGCAAGCTTAGAAAGGCATCTGGAATAGAGAGTATTTTCAATGTGCCTTAAACCCAGGGAAAGGGTTTCCCCTTAAGCTGGGGAAAGTCCTGCTGGGGTCAAAAGTTAGACCTTTAGACAGAAGTAGAAGTGAGACTCCTTACTACATTTTTGGAATTGTGGTACAAATATCTATAATTCTTTAGGAATCTCATCTGCTGTAAGACTTTTACACCTGCTGCCTTTGCATGAAGGTGATCAGTAAGTTTATTACCAAGTTTACTTTTAAGAGCACTACTGACAAAACTACTTGGAAGAACTTTCTTCTTTGGTAACTTGCATTATGTATTTTAGCTCTTCATCTTTTTTATACATATAGATAAATATATATATGTATATAAAAAAAATCTAATGTGCATGTAAGGCATTCAGCAGTCTCATTTCTGGAGAACTGCTTGTTCTCCATTCTACAGGTGGCAGAATGTGGTGTGATGGCTGAAGAAGAGTATTTCTTCAGTGGATTGTCAATGTTTTTTGTTTATCTTCTTATCTTTGGTAGTTGTCTTATACTTGATAGTTAGTTTTACATTGCCATCGCGTTCCCTGTGATGCAGAGAGAATGAGGTGCAGTTGATGTCATCATCTGTATCTGTTTCATAGCGTGGAGCAAGGTGAACTATCCCGAAATAATCCCATATCACTAAGCTGATGTCATTTTAGACTATCCATGGGAGAAACATTAGATCTTTTGACAGACCTGTTTCCTGGAAAAGGAAATAAATAAAACTTGTAAATCCCATTCATTTGGGAAATTGGAGTTTTTTGAACCAGTGACTTTTTCCCTTTTCTCTCTCTTTTATCCCAGAAAGTAACCAATGGGGAAGGGGAAGTGTTGGGCGGAGAGTGAAGCTGAAAAACCCCAATATCTTCCTTTCAAATCTGAAGTATCTGAAGCAGGCTTCCCTCACATGCACCTAGACTTAATACCAGCATCGTAAGAAACCTTCAGACCCTAAGTAGTCCCTCTAGATTTATACTGCATCTTTTTGTCTCCTTTGTGTTTTGGAAAGCAAAAAATTTTCTCCTTTCGTTTCCCTTTCTTTTGTTACCTATTTATGTATATTTGTCTTCCTTTTTCCTCAGCAACTCGATGGCTTATATAAGCATCAAATTAAAAAACTGTTGTAGTACTGTTCAATGACCATACAGGTTAGTATGGCATTCATTTTGCATTTAGTGCTTGTCTGCTACCTAAGGGTATTGATCCAATTCAGAAATTGTTGTGGGTTGAGGGGTATTTGTTTGGGATTTTGTCACCTTTTTACCTCTTCTTTTTTTTTCTTTCTTTTTTTTTTTCTTTTTTTTTTTCTTGCTGAGGGAACTCAAGGTAAAAGGAGGGAAGACTTGGGGTAAAATGTCTCTCTTCCTCTTTCTTATAAGCTGCCTTTATATACTGAAATGCTTCAATATAATTTTCCTTTTCTTATCCAGGCTGAACCACACCAACTCTGTCAGCCGTTCTTCAAAGGGGAGGTGTTCGTTATAGTAATGTTTGACAAATTTTGCATGTGCAATGATTTTGAAATATGCTTTTTTCCCCTCAAATAGTGAACGAAATAGGCTGATCAGCTGCACCAAGTTTAATTTCCTCATTAAAATAATTATAGCTACAAAATCTACAATCCCACATAATTTAGATATACGTTTATTTAAATTAAAGTATTTTATATACTTTTAAATACAAAAATGCATTTGCCAAGTGATGAATTGAGGTAATCAGTGGGAGATCTCTTCTTTTAAAAACAAATTATTTGACTTAAGTACATATTTGTAAAGAACTGCAGAGCTAATTTAACTTTTTAATTTATATAGTTAACAGAAAAGCCTGCAAAGAGGAAGAGTATATTGTAAATATTTTTTGTAAAAGTATGTAAGCCAGTGATTTGACTCTAATTTATTGATGATATTAAGCATAATAAGTATGAATGAATTTTGATGATGTGAATTATTTTTTCTGGTGGAAAAGTGAAACATGGTCAAAACATTATGGTCTAAGTCATAATAAAATCTCTTCCTCTTAGCAAGCTGTGCTGGTGGTAATGCTGAATGTAACCATGGAGCCTGGTAGCTGAAGATTGAATGTTAGCAGACAAAGCAATGTAAGAAAACGATAGAAAGCCAAGTGAAGCCTGAACATTAAGTGATGCCCGTTGCACATTGTGGATGGTGGCCATGCTGGACTTCACACTAGGTTCCTGCTGTAAAAGCATATATGTAGCTGAGAGCTTTTCCTCTGGTCAAAACAGAAGAAAAGACTGTGTTAGAGATTTTCTCCCCAAACAGCTGTTAGCAGTAGGTACCCCAATTTTCAATTTTTTTTTTTTCCTTAAAGCGACTCAAACCCTGTGGAAGTAATTACAAACAGGGGTGTCTGTCTTGTCTAACTGGCTTGGCTGGCTGAACTACTGAAGATACACTGGATAAATAAACTAGAATTGGGGGGCAAGGGAGTCACTGACAAATTCTAATCAGTCTGGGATCATAAACTACTTGGAAACAATTTCCCTCCTTTTTCTGCTTTTTTTTTTTTTTTACACTGATGTTTTTATGAATTAATGATGCATGTGTGATTCCTTTATCTTATTAGTACTATATATGCATACTGTACATGTAGCTTTGGTGGCAAAGCCAGGGGAACAGTATTTTTGGTTCATTGCTTTATGTCCCTGTATCCTGTCTAAAGGGAGACAAAAGAAACTGCATCTGCCCAGTTTGTTGTAACAGGTATAGGACTGGGGTACAGGACTGTTTATATTTTTGTTCTGTAAATATATGTTGGGTGAAAAGCCAAGGTCACACATCTCATTCAAAAGAATTTTCTTTGAGAGGCAGTTTCCTAAAATGCCTCCATTTATTTTGTATTGAAATGCATTTCGGTTTTCACTTGGGAGTTATTCTGTTTGGGTACTGGATTTTCAGTGTCGTCATTTGAACTTAGGGCAGGAGTATTCAGGAATTTTTTTCTTCGTTTGTGCTTCATATTGTAGATTTCAGCATTCTTCTGAAATACAATTTCTGCAGTTACAATTCCATCTACCCCAAGCTGTTGCAGAAATACTGTGGAAAAGTTTATTCTGCAAGTGAATGGTAAAAATCAGTGCCTAGTGATTCACATCAGCTTAAAAATATTATTACTTTATCTGCCTAAGATGTCATAACCTTGTGTTGCTTGGAGGCAATCTTCACCATGGCCTTGTAGACGTAAGAGCTTAACCAGCGCTTAAGCAATTCTCTTGACGTCAACATACTTCAGTTTGTCAGACACTTGCCTCACTGTGCTTTGAGTTACAGCACTGGAAAGCCTTTGTTGTAAACATGCATTAAATCAGCAGTCTAAGCCACCCTCAGAAATGGAGATGGATGTGAGTACCTGTTCTGTTGTGAAGGAGAACGTGTGGCCACAGCACATCATCTCAGCTCTGCTCTACCAGCCGGCTGGGTTCCTGCTGGCCCGGTGGCTGGTCTGTTATAGCAGGTACAGGACTGGGGGCAGGAGGATAGCACAGGAATTAAAAAAGAGAAAGAAATACTGACAGTACCTCTGCCTCTTGAGCATATGAAGAAAGCAAAAATGCAAAAGGAAAACACAAGAGAAGACTGTACCCTTCAGTAGAGTTTAGGGATTTATTATTTTAATTTGGACAAATCTTAAATTGCAAGTGTATGTGTACTTCAGACATGCAGTTTAAGTAACTTGGGTGGGGTCTTGAACTCTGCATTATTAGGAAGGCAGTTCTACATGTAGCATTAACATATGCTAGCGTTTTTTATCTTTTACCTGTAATTTAATAAGATTTTTATCCTCTAGCAGAACTGGTATAGCTGTTATGCACCGAGTACAGGATTTTGAATCTCATTGAATAAAGTCATAGACAGTTTTGTAAAAGCTGAAATACAAATTTATTCAAACTAGCTTAGTGAGGCAAATTTTGGGATTTCTGCTGGAAACAGAACATCTTGTACATCAGAGAACCAAATTATGTATCTGATTATTTGAGAATTTGCATAGAAATAAGAAATTATGCAGAAATCAAAACATAATGTTCTTTGGAGTTTGGACAAGGGCAATAAAGAGACTTGGAGTTACACAGAGCAGAAAATGAAAGAAAATCTTTGATTTATTCTATTTCTGTTGAGATGATGACCAAAGAAAGATTTTCTCCCCCACCCCCCCCAGCCTTTGCATATGCCTCTGAAAAGGCAGCATTGCTATCCATTGTATGTGAGACATTGTCCTTTAAATATAGTGATAGTGCTGAATGTATTGAGAGCCACATAACTGATTGGTATTGAAGTTTCTTCTTCAATGCATTTTTATCTTCCTGGAATGTTTGTTTATGCTTGCATCTATTAGCAATGCTCAAGTGGGTTTTAAGTTAAGTAGGACCCCATCTCTATTGTTCTTGAAACACAGCTCATGGATAAAGTGTATGGTAAGGGAAGAAAGCAAGCTGTTGGCCTATAAAAGTATCTATAGTTACATAAAATGTGGATAGTATGTATTCTATTTTTCACTTGCAGACAAAGGGAAAGGGTAAGAGTAGCACCAGAGAACTTTTAAAACCACCCATAGGCAGAGATTATTACATAGTATTACATATAACGAGTGAAATGTTTTAAAAAATATTAGTAAAATCAAAGTAGAAATTATTTTTTTAACTTTGTGGCATTCCTAACCAAATGAACAGTATGATACTTGCTTTTGAGTTTCACAGGAGTAAAATGAGAGCATCTCTTAATTCATTTCAGTCATGCGGAAATGTACTTCTTGGGATAAGTATGAAATGTGTGAATCTTTTTTTAGAAATAATTTTTAAGTCTTGCTGTCACTGGAGGTAACTTTGCTTATGGATGTTAGATGATCTTACATATGTTAGATGAGCTTATGCATAAAGAGACAATGTAGAAGAAGGTACAAAGGTGAAGGGAGAGGCATAAATTGCTGACATAGAAATTATGAGAATTCTGTGGGAAGGTATAAAGGAAGGGGAAATGTACACAGGCCTTTGAATAAGGCAAACAAAACCATGAATGTGGAAGAGGCATAATGAAGTAACTTAAGCCATTCAGAAAGGGGATGCATATCCTCTATATTTCACATGTATTCTGAAATAAACATAGGTGATTGAGAAAGGTGAACATCAGATCTGGAAAAAGGAAGGTGTGATAGGCAGGTCTATGTCTGAGCTCTCTGTTGAAAGTGGATTTCCACTTGGGCCAGTGTAGTGGAACTTGCTATGGAGAAGGTCTAAATAGGATCAGACGTCTCTATGGGAGAAAACCTTAAAAAGAAGCCTTAGCTGAAGGCTTTTGAGTCTTCCTTGTTCTCTGGTTTGAGGTTGAGATGGCTATGAAGCATCTGATAAATGACTAATTAAGAGACCAGATTAATTCTTTGTATTAAGGGCAACTCTGTACTTTAAATGTTTGTGTAATCTTAGCTGAGGACTAAAATTTATCAGATTTGAAGGCAAAGCACGATGTGTGAGCTGACAGCTAAGGCAAGGGAGATCATAAAAGGGCATCATGCAACTAATTAAGGACTATTAGCCTACATGGTGATAATGGACTTCTTCATAAAGCAAATTACCTGTTGACATTGGTACAGCTGAATCATGAGAAAGTAAAAATATGGCTGCAGTTCATAAACACAGGTTTGTAACAGGTAGAATGTGGCATCACTACAGAATAAGGAATTACCAGTTAAAGATCAAAAGTAGAAAGGAATGCATTTTATCTGAAGAAAAGGAGGAAGGAGAAAATCCAACCAAACAAAAGCCAAACAAGCTCTATAAGTACAAACCGTGAAGTAATACTAGATAAGTCTTTCTAAAAAGGAGAAATTATTCTTGTAAAGTATAAAATAAAGAATCAGTGAATCTTATTTCATTCCAGCTATAGGCAGAGGTATAATTTTGTGGTAATTGAAAAAAACAAAGAAAAAAAAAAAAGGCAGGAAGTATTTCTGTCCCAGCCAAGCTTACTAGTAAGATATATACGAAGTACCTTGGAAAATGGAATTTTGCACAAATTACATGACTCATCTATATTGCCAGGGTGTGAAAGAAAATGACTTCTTTATATCAGTGATGGAGAAAAGAGAAATACTAGAATTGCCATAAACAGGAAAAGTTATTTCCCATAGGTAGATGAAATGGCACTCTTACATACTATATTTCACTGTGTGAAAGTGCTAAATGGTTCAAAAACATTTAATTGAAGCACTAGGCTTTGCAGTTGTTAATTATTTTCGTTGAACAAATACTTGGAGATTAAATATACCTTGAAGGTGAACGCATGAACACTGGGATGCTTGTAGTAAAGGTGAATAAATATGTAAAGGGTGAATGTCAGGAGGATGGAGCCAGGGTCCTCTCAGTGGTGTCCAATGATAGGACAAGGGGCAATGGGTGCAAGCTGGAACATAGGAGGTTCCACTTAAATATAAGGAAAAACTTCTTCACGGTGAGGGTAACAGAACACTGGAACAGGCTGCCCAGAGAGGTTGTGGATTCTCCTTCTCTGGAGACATTCAAAACCCGCATGGACGTGTTCCTGTGTGACCAGATCTGAGTGTTCCTGTTCCGGCAGGGGGATTGGACTAGCTGATCCTTCAAGGTCCCTTCCAATCCCTGATACTCTATGATTCTGTGATTCTCACTGCATAGTGAATGATAATGTTGGATGTCTACCCAACATACACGGCATTTCCTGAGAAAATACTCAGCATAATGACATGTTGGAATCAAAGCCAATCCCAAAGGTTTTGTGGAAGTGGGTCTTGTTTACTGTTCGTCAGACATTGTCTCCAGCTTGAATGGGTTTGGATCCTTTGCAGTGAAAGGATATGAACCAATGTGCTAAGATCATCTTCTGTGGCTTCGTGTTCCTTCTCTGTCTTTCAGTTTCTTGGTTGACAGTCTGGAAATGGCTTTCACATGCTGGTTTCCTCAACAGCATCCTGCTTCAGCTCTGCCCTCAGTAGGAAGGGACTTTTCTGGGGCTCTGTGTGTCAACTCTGGTGGAAATCTGCCATTGTTTATTGGTCTAATCACTCCTGCTCTCTGCCTGGTCTTATTAGCCACTTTCAAAATGACTGGCTGCTGTCAGTAGTAATTTCATTATTTCTTTCTGTCTTGTGACAATCTGTTGACCACACTAAGAGCGAGTCACTTCACAGCAGTAATAAGTACTGCTTTACTTCAGTCAGTGGTTTATATGGTGTGTGGTTTCCAAGCAGACTTGACAGACTTCCCAGGCGACTCCTTTACAGTTCTACAGTCTCTGGACTGATTGATTTTTAGCAAAAATTGACTTTGTAAGCACTTCCTTTAGGTTCTTGAAGCACAGTTTCAGCATACACAATTTGTTTTTTTAATATCTGATGAAGATATTAATTTATAATTGTTGACATCCTAGATTTCATTAGCTATTCTCCTGATACCAACCCAGAGAGGCTGTGGAGTCTCCTTCTCTGGAGATATTCAAAACCTGCCTGGACGCCTTCCTGTGTGACTTGCTCTTAGGTGTTACTGCTCCAGCAGGGGGATTGGACTAGATGATCTTTCAAGGTCCCTTCCAGTCCCTGATATTCTGTAACTCTGTGATTTTTGCTGATTATGTGTTAGCTCTTTTAAATTGAGCTATGTATTGTTTTTCTTGATTACTAATAATACTGATTCCTCACGTTTCCCTTGGATCTAGTTGCTGTTATTCATGTTAGAGATTAGCTTTGTTCTTATAGGCAAATTGGTGGACACCAGTGTCTTCTGGATCATTAAGTGCTATTAAATATAGTGCGCACTTTAAATCTGTGCAGAAAAATGAGGTTTGAAGTTCAGACAATATTTGTAGAAACGTTAACTCTGCATGTAACAGACCCTTTCTTTACCTGGATTGGAAAAATTGCTGCTGCATTCAGATAAATGTTTACTAACAAGGAGCATTTTGAAAAAAAAAAACATATATGAAGGTTTTCTAAACCTGTGTTCACTGAAACAAGAGAATTAACTATTTGAAAGAAAAGTGCATAATACTATTTTACAGTAAACTGATATCCAGGGAAGAATTTTTCTTTTGAAAACTTTTGCACAGCTTGCAGTACTTTGTGGTATTCATATTTTTCTAAGGTAGCTGCTTTGTGTTGGTTTTGGGGGTCAGTATTAGAAAAGACATTCCAAAATCACTCATCTTTTTTTCCATTATAACAATCTTGATGTGGGCTTTGCTTAAATTCTCCTTTTTTTTCGATGTAGTCTGCCCAACCAGCTGATCCCAAGGCTTGTAGTTGTAAAGGGTAAGGAAGCACTGTCAATGCCAATAAACAAATAATAAGCATGGTAAAATGACTGGGTTTTATTTTGTCTTTTTCTTAATGAAGTCACCAAAAAAAGGGAAAGCGTTCTCAAGGAGCACGTTGTGGTGTTGCACTGTAAAGTGTATTCCATTAAGAAAAATAATAATACTGCATATCTGTAAATGCATTGCAAAACATTACATAGTTTTTTGTAAATCTTAACTTTATAATAAGGCTTCATTGTAGGTACTCATCTTTGTTACACATCATCTTTGGTATGTGTCTCCTGATGTATCTGTTTTTGTACTCCAAGCCATTCCTGAGTGAGAACTTTAGTTCCAGAAGAGAGAATTCATAAAGTATCAATACCACAGCTGTGTAACTAATTGTAGTTTCACCTGTATCTGGTAAAAGATTTTATTTTTTTTCTTATACCAAGATGTCTGATGTGAGCAGGAGGGGAATTTCATAAGGAAGGGCTCTGATAATAGAGTGGTCTCTTATTTTCAGTCCAGCAGTTTGGATCGAGCTGACCATCGTTTATCTGTTGGCAGATGTTGATGAATGTATGTGTAGGACACTACAGAGCAGTCAGCAGATTGTGCACCACTGTTGATCCTGATGCATTTCTCGCAATCTTGTTCAGGAGGCCACAGGTTCACTGACTGTAGACAGAAATGTTTTTTTGCTCAATGAGCAGAGCTCTTCCCTTCTTACTCCGTGTGGGCTCTCTCAGATAAACAGAAGCTTTGTAATGCAGGTACAGTTTTAGACATATGAGAAGGCTTATTTTCTGTTGTGTAGGTTATGTGTGTTCAATTATCTTAGTGCTCAGAGAATTATGAGTTTTAGTATTAAAATTCTTCATATAAATAGTCAAGCAAAACCTCAGTTCTGAGGAAACCTTTGGCATTACAACTACTGATTTATATCTGATTCTCAGTAGCACGGTACCATGCTATAATCAGTTTATTTGTTCTCTATGTAACTTTACTTTTTTATAACTTTACTTACCCAGAATGTGCAATGTAAAAATAGAATTTAGAGTATTATGAATATTATTTACATTTCTTTTGCTGAAGACTTCTTGTTTTGGACCTTGGCTTCAAAGTATCCTGCCCTAATTTAAAAAATTCTCCTGATTTTTTTTAAAAAAATAATATGCATCACCCTGCAGTGTCTCTCAAAAGCAATCACATCACACCTGAACACAACAATAAAATATTGAAAAGAAAGTTATGTTAAGGATTTGTGGTACAGGAGGAGCTCAGTTCACATCCACTAGCTCTAATAGAGCTTAATAATGAGCGATTGTTCCAGTTGGTGTCCTTGTCTACTGTGACAGACTAGTGGCATTTTGTCTTGTAACTCCTGAACAACAGCCCTTCTGAAGAAGACAGCTTTGATTCACTCACTGTGCACTCTGGCCTCACTCCATTGCTTCCTGAGTATTTTGCTGGCCACTTCGGGAATTCTTGCGGTGTGGAGTGTTTGGGAATGTTTTTTTCCTTCCTCTGTTGCAATTGCAACACCTATTATTTTTACTAGGTCATGGCTTGACTCCTGTATGCTGGTGATACTGCATGCCAGGAAAAGGAAAGGGAAAAAACAATTTGTTTTAACAAAATGATAGAGTGAAAGTATTAAGTGGTGCTTTTTAAGTTTAGTAAAATAACTTGGGAAGTGAAGCACAATTTTGGAACACTATTTTTCCAAATATTCTTGAATTGACAAATGTTTTGTTTAAGCAGCAAGGTTTGTACAGGGAAATAAAAGTAATTCTAAATTAGTAATCTAGCAAACTGTATAAATGTGTGGGATATTTCCAAAATTATATTCAAATTCCTCATAAGACCCTTTAAAAAAGGAAAGATAGAAGCCTGAATTTATTTTCACAGAAATTGGGGTTTTTTTCCTGGCTCACAATAGATCAGTTTATCTATGACGTACTCCTGAAGTTGTCAACATGTTAGCCAGTATGAAGGTTGCCTTTTCTATTTTTTTGTATTTACATTTCTCAATTTGACTTGTGTTCACGAACTCATATGTTTTTTGTCTATTTGGTTAATAAGATTTTGGTTTGAGCCTTTGCAGCTTTCCATTGGTCATTGCTTAAATCTCACGTAACTAGGAGTCACTGCGGGGCTGCAGTTGGCCTTTGGGTATGCACTGAGTCCATTCCATATCTCCACACCGTGCACTGTGGAAACAATGAAAAGATGTAATTTTTCCCTGTATTACGCTCTTTATATGGCATTTTTCTCTTGTTTCCTTGTGTTCTAAGAATGAAGGGATCAATTCAGTTACCTCGACATAAATGCCTAATGCCATTTGAGTGGCCCCTAGTATTTGCTGTTCTGCCATAGCAGACAGGATACAGGACCTATAAGAGACTACTCTCGGAGTGCCACCTGAAGTCCAGGCAGGGTTAACCCAAAGGCCTCTCAAATGGCGGCATATACCCATGGCTAGCTTTAGTATAGCTATTTTTAAATTGAGCGTTGTGGGAAGTCAACATAAAATATTGAGAACAGCTCTGGTCTGGACTGAGGGTCCATTTAGCCCCTCTATCCTGTCCCTAACAGTAACCAAAGACACATGATCAGAAAGGAATCACTTTTTTTTTTTTTTTTTTTTTTGGTAAATCACTGTATCAGCCTCAGGGTCTTTTCAGAAACTGTGTCTCTGTGCATAATCTCAGTGTATCAGTGTATCTTTCTCACACGAAACCAGGTACGTGTTTAGCAAGTGCAGGGTCATTTCACAAGGACTTCAACAGCTCAATGACGTACAAAGAGCCCTTCTTTTTGTCTGCATAGAACTCCCTCGCTTCATTTGCTGTCCTTGCTTGTTCTAATCCTCTGTTCACCCGGCCTGCACTACTCAGGACTGTGGAGAGCTTTCTCATTCTCCCTCTCAGCCCTGTCTTTTCTGGATCAAAGAGTTCTGGCATGCTTTGTTCCCTGTGGGGGAACCAGAGCTGCTCACAGCATTCAAGATGCAGGTGAACAATTCCTGTTTATCACCCAGTCATTCGGTTTTGTAAGGTTCTTTGCAGTTCTCCCTAATGAGCCATTTTCTGTAGTACTTTCAATTTAGTATCGTTAGCAACTTACCTCCTGTGGTCCAGAAAGGGGAATGAGCAGTATGAATACGTTCAGCAACTCAGCTATCTCCGGGAATCTGTCAGCGCTCTCTGTAGGAAGAGCTTCCTCTCTCTTTACTTTTGTTTTTTCCCTCATGTAATTACTTACTCACGAAGGGGACCTTCCATCCTACGTGATAACTCTCTAGCTTACTGAAAACCTTTCAATTAAGGATTTCAGATGGGCTTTGGCACAGGCTGCCACAGCATCCTTATGTCCAGGTTGGGACATTACATCCCAGATGAGTGGTCTATTAAATGGATGAAAAAATGGCTGGGTCATCAGCCTAGGGATGTGTCCTGTGCCCTTGTCTTGTTTAATTCTTTATCGGTGACATGGAGGAGGAGACACAAGGCACTCTCGTCAAGTCTGTGGATGACAACAAATTGTGAGGTGCATTCAGAGCACTCAGAGGCCTGGCTGTCAGTCAGAAAAGCCTACACAGGCTTGAGAAGAGGGCTGACAGCAACCTTATGAAACTCTCAAGGGCAAATAACTTAGCCTTGAGCCTGGGATGGACCATCATCCATACATCCTGGGCACTGGCTGGCTGGGGACCAGCTCTGCTGAAACAGACCTGGGAGACAGCAACTTGTGCGTGAGCTGGCAGGATGCCTTGGCCACCAACAGCATCCTGGGCTACATTAATAAGAGTGCAGCTAGTAGATTAAGGGAAAAGTTTATTCACTTCTATTCAACACTCATTAGACTATGCCTAGACTACCATGCACAGGTTCAGGGGGGCACCCCAATACAGGGAAGACACTGATAAACTGGGGCAAATTCAGCAGAGGGCCCCCAGGCTGGTCAGCGGCAGGAGTCCTTGCTCTGTGAGGAGATGCTGAGAAATGGGGCTTGTTCAGACTGGAAAAGAGATGGCTTAAGAGGACCTAGCAGCCACCTTCTTGTATCTGTGAGGGAAGAAGACCAAGACAGGCTCTTTTGCTGAGGTGTATGGATGGAGGTTGACTCATTAACTGAGGGGAAATACTTTGACTAGACTTAAAGGGAAAAAAAGTTCACTAACAGTGGAAGAGATTGTCGAGAGTAGGATCTTCATTCTTGGGTGTTTCAAGAGCCAACCAGACATAGGCCTGAACAGCCTGGTATGAAGGTTGATCATCTGGCTGAAGCACATCATCCTGATCTTCTTTGGTCAGGATTTTGGATAAGAAAACCTGTTGAGGTCCCTTCTGATGTAAATAACTAAGTCTGTGTGAACACTGTTAATTTTATACTTGCGTATTTATTAGTGTCCACCTTCTTGCATGTTTATTAATATCCAACTTCTTAGTTGAAAACAAAATAATGTTTTAAAAAATACTTATAGAGAACAGACTTGTTCATGTCATTCAGCCCTCACTTGATTGAGGTTTTTATTTTAATACACAGACATAAGAACAGGTAAAAGTGTCATTTTTGTAAGGGATTCTACTTAGGAATAAATCCTCCTCCTCTGCATTGGAGGAGTATTATATCATCTCCTTTTCAAAGGGGGGAAAAAACCCAATCAACTATCATAAATGCTGCATACTTTGCATAATTATTTTTGTACCGAATTTGCATGCAGATATATTTCTGCTGAAAACTACTGTATGAAAAAATTTTCCATGATACATAATTCTGTGTATGAAACAGAAAAGGTATAGGAAAAGCTTAGATGTGTTCATGTTGTGGGGACATTTTCAAGTACTGGATATTTATACATATGTTTCCAGAAGAAGTTTTGAATAACCTTTTGATTATATAGCCTTTCCCTGATGAGCTTGTTTGTTGGTATATTTATTCTGCATCTCAGATGTAATTCATCTTACCTAATTTTAGCTACCTGAAAAGGTAGTCATTGAGCTTAAAATAGTTGCCTAGGCACCCACTACAGGTAATAGAGATGATTCCTCCTCTCCCCAAACATGAGTCATCCTGTCTGTCTTAAAGGCTTGTCTTGTGATAGAATTAATCACTCTGCAGGAGATCCTGTTTTAACCTGCTAACTAGGAGGAGACTGTCGACAGCTAGCTCTTACAAGACAACTAGTTTTATGTGGTTACTCTGCAAATCTCTACAACCAGACTGTAGTTACCTTTCCTAAACATCACTGAAATGCCTTGGAAAACAGACATGAGCACAACTTAGAAAAAGAATCATTGGGAGACTCTGTGGAAACTGTAGAAGTGAGGCATGTGAGATAAGTCTCTGAATGTGTTCTAGAATTTCCTTTGCTTTTGCTTCTTTTTCTTAAATAGCATCTAGAGTTAACAGATCAATGATGAATACGTGCCTTTTTTATTCTTGGCAATATGTGAGTGCTCTTCAGGACAGGTCATGAGTTTGTATCCACTTCAGATGAAATCAGATGAAATCTGAAGTATTACTTCTTATCTTTCAGAAAGTAATTGAAAGCAAGTTATTTCTTCTAGCAGTGGAATTGAGCATACTTCATAGAAAACTTATGTAATTCATAAGCACCTCTAAAAACTCAACTTGAACTCATGGGCTAAAGGTGATAGTAATAATGTCTATAGCATTCAAAGACTGCCTGTAGCTGAACAATGAAAGCAATACCAAATCAGTTCAATATATAGAATGTATATGATGAATTAAGGACAGGAAACAAGCCCCTGTGGTGTTAAGATTTTATCTTTTGGTGGGCAACAGCAATAAATGTGAAGTCAAAAGGATTCATTAAAGTAACCATTCTTGGGGGTTGTGGATTCGAACATCTCTAGCAAACTCTGTAACACCATTAAGAAAGGAAATGGGTGATCATGAATACAGGAAACAAATAGCTATTTCTAGCCTTGTACAATCTTTGTGTCTAGTATTTTGATTTGGTAAACCTTGAACATCATAAAACTAATGATTTACTGCTTATTTTAAATGATTTTTAATGCTTCTTTAACGATTTTAGAGTTGTGGAGGGTTTGGGGGTTTTTTTTGTGGTGTTTGGAGGTTTTTTGGTTTTTTTGTTTTTGTTTTTTTTTTTTGAAAGTGAAGGGTGTGGGGGGAAATAATCCTCATTAATAAGTGGCCATGAAGAGATCATGAAGGTTGAACTGCTCCAGCTTTAAGTCACTGTAAAGTGTATGTGGGCGCTTCAGAGCTGTGAGTATCTGCTGCTTCTCCCTGGCTTTACTGCAGGCTAGTAAATTTCCAATTGATTTTTTTTTCTCCTGTGCATGTTTGGACTAACAAGCCTCAAGTCTCTTATCAAGTAACAGTATCAAGTAACTGGTGAATAATGCTTTTGAATAATTTATTTTGTAGTCAGAAAATAATCACATAAGTTAAATTCTGTGCATGTTTGAGCATACTGAATTCAGTGGAGATCTGTGTATTATGGGTTTTTTTAATATTTTTTCCTTGTCTTTTCTTGATTTGTACCGTCTTTAGGCCAGTGGATCCTCAGTTGCAATTGAAGGCTCTAGATGCTCCTATGATATGAATAATAATTTTGTTACTATGCCCTGTAGGACATAAACACTTCGAGAGTTTCTACTTTTTGACAGAATGTTTTATAACACAAACAGCAAAAGATGCTTTCCAGAGATAAAATTCTTGGAAGTGCCTGAACTGTTTAAGACTGGTGTGTATGTGTGTGTGCACATGCTTAATTATGAGGCAGCTGTTTGGATGGAGTAAGTGGCTCAAAATAGGATCTTAAAATGAGAAGTGCTAAGCAATGCTAGCTCTGTCTGTAACTAAAACAGAAAACTAGGGAGAAAATTGTGGAACTTCCTCACCAGCTTTACATCATGAAATAAGTGAATTCCACCAGAGCTATTTCTGAAAACTAATTCCAGTAAACCAGACTCCCTGCTCTTGCTGACTGCTTTCCTAGAAGCTGTGTTGTCTCAGGTCTGCACTGCACACCTTTCCCCCTCTGCCCAGCTCAGGTTCAGGAGGCAGTGCCTCTCAGCTTGGTGGAGGGTGGGACAGAGGGGAGAAGAGGCACAGGGAGGAGTGGGCACCTTTCTTTTTGGTTTCCTGCCCAGGTCCTTGGCTGCCTCCCCAGAATCATTCATTGGGCGTTATCTCTGGCAGTACACCTCTGAGTGTGATGTTTGCAAACTTTTTAAAGATAGACAAGCTGGATTCTCTGTTATGATAGGTAATTTTACACGATGAGATTATAAATAAAAATTCTACATACAGTGTAGATTCTGTAGATACAAGTAGATCAGAACATCCTGTAATACATTCATATGGTGTTGTATGTAGTTGGTTAAAACTAGGTAATATAGACAGCTAAAACAGACACTGGAAAACTTGTACAACTTGAAGCAATTATGTGCACGTCTTTGCATGTGCAGTGAAATATGTCTGCTTTGGGTAGATGTTGCTGCTGCTCCAGACACTTGGAAATGCAAAGATATTCAGTGGCATTTTAAATCAACTTGGCAATGAAAATGGGGGAAACTGCTCCAGTTTACTCTGTCAACAATAAGCAGCGAGGCAATTTTAAGGACTTAAACCATGTTTTTCAGTTATCTGGCATTAATTCTGTTGAATAGTTGGACAGTACTTTTTGTTTGAAAATAATAATCTGAAAAGAATGAATGCTTAAAAGAAGTCAGTCTGCATGGAGACTGGGATAGAATGCTACAGAAGTAGTCGATCCATGAAAGAGCGTTTAAAAAAAAAAAGGACTACAATAAATGGAAGAAGTAGATGCTGGAGGATATGTACTGAATTGAATATATTGATTTCTCTTCTGTTACTGCTAATAACTTTGATTTAGGAGAATAGAGATACAAAGTATAATATAAAATTCTAGAACAAGCAAGTCACAGGCAATTTTCAGTTCTATTCAAACTAGCAGGCATAAACCCAAGTTACTGAGGAGAGTGCTGACTTGCTGCTTATGCTTAGTTGCCACTGCAACTTGTTTCCATTATCTTAGCAAATCCCTTAATAGTAACGGACCTCTTTTTTAGGAACCAGATTCTGCATTGGCATGTGTTCTTGCTAAGTCCTATCAAAGTAAACAGGCCCCTAGGAGAAGACAGTGATACCAGAGTTTTGTAAAAGCAAGCCCTAGTTTTAGGGTTTTTGAGGAAATTATTGCAAATTCACTTGCCTGGAATACTTGTGGGTGTAACAAAAAAAAAAAATCATGATTAGATTGAAGGCCAATATAATGGTGCTGTGTTAGTTGAGATATTTATACTTATAATTGAAAAAAGGGTCTAGTGTTTCCTTTCTAGAAAAGTTTGTGGCTCTTATCCTTGACATTAAGGTAAGAAATTTGATGGAGTTTCAGGTAGTGCTGTGGGACCATTCCTTTAGGTGAGTTACCGTGGTGCTTCACTGTTTTAAGAATCACTTGACTAGTCTGATTCCAGGTGAGGTCAGTTTTCACTTGTGGTCTTGGAGGCAAAGTTGCTGTGGATAAGCAAATACTTTCTTCACAAATGGAGTTCAAACCATCAGTCTGAGTCTCCCTCACGCTGAAGTTTGTTTAGCTCGTGTTTGGAGAAATGCTTTATGTTGTTTCTTTAAGCAACAGCAGAATCCTTATGTTAGACTGCTTCCCATCTTTTGTCACTAAGCAGCAAAAATATTTAAGTGTACATTTTCTGCACTTCCTACCTTGCACGTTGTGACAACTACTTGCTTATAGTTACTAATGTCTCTCTGCTATTTCCATATGCTTATCCAAGTGTCCCTGTCGATACTTGAGATGCTATATGCTGTGTTGCACTCTTTGGGTTTATGTATGCTCTATAGTCTCTCTAAGTATTACCACATTCATCAGATTTTATTTAGTAGGTTCCAGAACAATTAGTATCTTAAAACCAAATTTCAAAGTCCCTTAGCTGGAAGGATCAAAGGATGAGAAGTTCCAAGCTGGTGGTGAAGGCAGGTGGGAATTCTGAAATGGCCCTTAAAACAGTTGGCTCTGAGGGAGTCTGGCAAAGATTTAGGTTGGGCTGTATTGCCCTCCTGCCCCTCACAAATCTTGCTATCGTTTAACAGATTATCCAACTGGATGTATTGAAAAGCAGAAAGACTTAATATAGCCAGTCTATTTTAAGTGTTGCAAGTCATGTGTTCCTATCCAATATATTTTAAGAATGTGTCCAATGTAAGAGTATAAAGATAACACTGTAAATTGATACTCTTTTAGTGAGACAGAGTGAAGACTGAAACTATTAGACTAATTACAGCTTACACAACTGAAATACACACATTTTTATTCTTTACCAACAATTAGCTATCTCCCAGATAATTTTTGGCAAGAAAGAAACAAAAATAGAAGGTATGTAGTGTGTAGGGACACTGGCTGTGGTTGAATAACTATGTTAAAGGGATTAGGAATTTCCAAACTTTCAGACTAACTGAAAAGAAAATGCAAATGACCGTTCTCTCTGTATCACAAGACATGACATACAATTAGACATGTAATCTCTTATGTACTTTACAGTAAATTGTTCAGTTAATTCCACAACATCTGACTATAGGTTTTCAACCAAACAATTGTAAAAAAGAGTTGTCATCACATACTCATAATGAGTGTTGCTGTTGATTTAAGTGCGTTCTAGTTATATCTAACTTTGCAAATTTAATTTGTGTGTGTAAAGTATATTTTGTAAACAAACATGCATTAATGCAAGGACTTTTGCTTTCTGGAAGGCAGAAATCCAGTGTGTACTCTGCTGGCTTTTTTTAACATTGCGTTTCTAATGCACTTTAGTGGTGATGTTTCCATTGTATCTTAGGTGAGGTACTTGGCCTCTTTGTGCCTCTGCACTTTGTAAAAAGAGAATAATAGCATTTTCTTTTCTAAAGAGTGCTGCGATGGCTGACACAGTAACTTTCCTTATATCTCCCTGCTTCAAAATAATGAGGCAGGGCTTACTAATTTGTTAGTTTTCTGGCACCTCAGATACAAACATCTCAGATGCAATAGCAGGAATGCTATTGAATTTTGTGGAAAAACTAGGCATATCCTTCCAAAGTGGCAATCTCGTATTAATGGTATAGATTTTTTTTTGTTTTGTTTATTTGGTAACAGAAGTTTATTTTTCATGTTTACTTAGCCAAATATTTTTTTCTTTTCTCCTTTCTGCTTCTGTAAACTTGTAATTTCAGCTATACATTAGTATTACATAGTATACATTTTCTTATCACCATTTTAGGATTTACAGTTTTATGAGCAATCATGCAAACTATGGCATTGGTATTATGTCTATGTATATCCTAAAGCAGAACTGCGTGGATAACATGTTACTTGGTCTTCTCTCAAACTTCGTAGTGTTATACGTACTATTGCTTTCATATGAGCATTTCATGTGTCTCTGATCAAAAAACTGTATTTTTTTTTTCTTAGCATAGAAGAAAACTTTATTCATAGGAAAAAAATATTTTTTTCTTATATAAATATAAATTTATATATATTTTCCTTATAGACTTTAATTAAAATGTCTTCAGTCGCCATTGCTCAACTTTGACTATTTATTAACCTGCTGATTAGATAAGAGAGAGAGAAAGTGAACTGGACTTACTATACCAAGTGCAGAAAATGTGAAGAGCTGTACAGATATGATTTTAGAAGCAGTATATTGGGAGCAATAAACCTCTCAGTTTTCAAAATATATGGGTTCAAAACCTATTGTCAGGAAAGGAGGTATTAACCTCCTTGTGTTCTAATTTTTCCACTGATGATGAAATTGGCAGAGTCAAAGTATACTGAGCTTAACTCTAGATGGTCACCTGGAAATAATATTTCTTAAGGAAGCTAAAACCAGTCAGTAACAAAACCAGCTCTTTGAAGGAGGTGTAGAGATTACTTAAATTACATGAGTTCAGAGTGGTGAAGAACTGGGTACCACAAGAAAACTAATGTGGGTATCCAGCAGAATCAAGTCCTGATGTATGAAGTAGAAGGGATTTTGTACTTTGGCAGGATAAATGTGAAAACATAATAAGCAGATTAAAAAAAAACTTAAGAAACAAGAAAAGGCCTAAAATGTTAGCAAAAACTTTCTAATGTCTGGAGCAAGTCTGTGTGGCTAGCAGTGAACAGGGACAGTTAGAAATTTGACAGTAGGGAGGCTAAATAGCTGTGGATACCAAAACATGTTTATCACACATATGCACAGTTTTAAGAATCTTTCTGTGTGAAAGAGGACTTGGCCCAGGAGAAAAACTGGGCAGGTTAGTATAGTGTTTCCTCACACACGGTCCCTTTCTCATGGGGAAGAGACAACAGCCCGGGAATGAAGTCAGGTGGGTAAGCACAAGGTGTCCAGCTGGGCTGTGTGCAGTGCTGGTGTTGCGGTCATGGGAACCCTGAGAGACAGGAGCTCTCGGGCCCTCCGGGCGTTGGTGAGATGGTCCCAAATTCTGGTGCAGGCTCATGAGGTTCTCTCCTCTTTGTGCTCTGGTTTCCCACAATATTAAGTATCCTTAGTTACAGGATTGGGTAGACAATACGGTGTTGCTGATTAGTCCTTTCAGATGGTGCTTTTTTCTGATCTGTGGTTGCTCCTGTTGCTGCTCACAATCTGCTTGTTTCAGATACTTCTGGACATGTTTGCACTTTATGATGATCCAACACACTGTTTTCTTCAGGACACAAAAGCTATTCTGGTCTTTGGGACAGGTGGTTGACTGTAATTCATCTGCTTTTGCCACAGTAAAGAGCTGGTTAACGTTTACTGGTTTATGCTAACAGCTATCCTGTCTAGACATAATTCATGCTAACAGCTATCCTGTCTAGACATAATTCATGCTAACTGCAACAGAGAGTGAAGAAAAACTAAGGGTGGGTTTTTTTTTTTTTTTTTTTTTTTTTTTTTTTTTCTCNTTTTTTTTTTTTTGCTTTATTCTTCGCCATGTAGTATATTCAGAGAGCTTACCATACTGCAACCATTCTTTGTGGTGTTGCCTTAGGGTCTTAAAATATTGCAAAGAGTTTATGAAGCCAAAAAACCAAAATAACAGATGGTAAAAGTTCCTGTGGATAAATGTAAAATTAAACACTCAGGGAGACAAAGGAGAGTACAACTTACTGACTTCACACATAAAATGATAGATTCTGAGCTCATTTTACCACACAAGATTTGGTGCTTTTTGTGGGCTTGGGCTGTATTCCTCAATCAGTATCAAAAGGAGTGAGGAGACGAGCAGGCACAGTTCTCATGAAGAGTACTGCTCAGGACTCTGCCAGTCCACCAGACAGCTCTGCCATTTTCACTGTGGAGAGAGAAAAGCATGGTAGTCACCCTGTCTGCAGTCACCATGGCTCTTCAGGAAAATGCTAAGGAAACGTTCGATTGTTGTGCTCATCTCTGGATGGGGGAGGTGGATCCAGCTATTTGAAAGAGAAGGCATTCTTACCTCAGCAGGTTCCTACTTGAGCATTGAGTGAACAAGTGAGGAGACATCATGCTTTTCTACTAGCCCCCCAGTTTAAGAGATACAGCCATGAAAGGAGTCCCAGTGTGACTGCTGCATTAGTTCCCCAGGGCAGCCCTAAGTGCTAGACATTGTGCCTCTGAAGGTTAGTCTGGAGGTACATTGCATGCGGTGTTGTATGGGGTTTGAAGTATAAATTCTGCTGTCTGGCTTTAATAGAAGTGAGATGTGAAGCAAAGAGGATCTGTGCAATTCAGTACGATATATATAAGTAAGCTCCTTAACTGCAGGAATTAGTGAGGAAGTAGATTAGTCCTAAGATTACACCAATACGAGAACTGTCTATCCTACTTCAGGTTCAGAGCCATGGGAAACATTAAGAGTAGTCAGCATGAATCAGCCTGCAATTTAAATTTAAAGTAGTAGTAATAAAGTCTATTTTGGTGCAGAACCTTTGTGGATTACTTGCCTTAGACTCAAATGGCTGTACTTTTCCTTGCTATTTCTGATCTTTGTAACAAATGTGTCCTCAGGTGTTGCTCCCATTGACCCCATCTCTTGCACTATATATATATTTTTTCTCGTATTACTGTAGGTGGTGTTGGGGAGGGGAATTACTTAGTAATGGTGTTTGATGGGTTCACCTTGGCCAGCATCTGAGCCTTAACCCTTTTGCTTGTTAACCCCCCACAGTAGGATAGGGAGGAGAATTGGACAGGCAAAAGCGAGGGAAAAAAAAACAACAAACAACTGGGTCAAGATAAAGAGAATTTAGGAAGGAAAAGAAAAGAAATAGAAAAGAAAAGAAAAGAAGGGGGGAGGGAGCACAGAATGAGAAACAGGGAAGGCTTTGGTGCTGTGTTAGTGCTGTTCAGCTGTAGCTGAAACACTGTGTTCATCACAAGGCTAAACCACCATAGTGTGAGCTTCTATAAATAAAATTAACTTTATACTAGCCAGACCCAGAACATGACACCAATTCTCAAGTCACTCCTAGTCAGTAAACGACTAATGAATGAAAAAAAGTATAAAGGAACATTCCATTTTATGTTAGAATCACCTACTTTTATGGTATCTAGGTCATACAGGATTTTAAGAATTCAGTGTAGGAGTGTTTCTGGCTTTTGTTTGTAGATGTGCATTTTGCTCTGTATGCTTGAGGATATTGGCATTGTCACGGAAATAAGAACTCCCGTTCCCTCGGTAACACCAGAAAACAATATTTTCTTATTGGATTCCATGAATGGAACAATTTTGCTTGATTTATGAATAGACTTTTCAGAAAAACTGAAATCAATTACTGTAAATCCTCATGCTGAGATCTCTAAAATATTGGCAGGAGTATGAATTTTTATTTTGGTTTCTCTTTGGCATCGTGTTGCTGACTCCAGCTGTGAAGCATTTTCATTAGCATTTCAGGAGGTTGCTCAGCTATCAGATGGTGCATGCTAGCTGGTTAGGGTAAATTCTTCCAGATAAGGTAGGTAGTTTCAATACCAATGAAATAGGAGCATGTGTTAAGCCAGCATTGTTGTGCTTAATCTCAGTTGCTGTGATCTATTGACAGAGAAAGGGGGCTGGGCTGGGAGCAGTTAACTGGCACAGTGCTGTCTTTGTGGTTTGGGTCTGTCTCATCTTGAAATCTTCATACACCCAGCATTAGTGCTGACTCAGATTCAAGAGAAAAAAAAAAAGCAAAGGATGTACTATTGGGCCGTCTTTCCTTTGCCTTTTTTTCAAAGCCCTTTGGGCCAGATGCTGTAGCTCTTCTCTCATAAGCACTTCTTTGGAGTTACCCTGCTAAATTCACTGGGAATGTTTAAGGAATTTTTTTGTTTGATTGTAAGGAGGAAGGCTGCATAGTAATTCAAAGTGCTTGAAATCTTAAGTATTATAGATAAAAGCAAACCTGCCTTGTTTTATGACATACTACTTGAGCAAAACAGTACTTAACAGGATCATATTGAACTAAAAAGTTTCGAAGCATCACAGATGGCTTGAACTCCATGCAAGACTTAAGGTTTCATACAGATTCGAGGGTTCTGACACTGGTTAATGTAGATGGTGGTAGGAGAATATTTTATGCAGCCTGCAGAGACCTTGTATTGGACTGTCATGTAATTTCCTCTTTGGAGAGTGGGGAAATTGAGATGTTTTAATCAGACTCAGGACAGGAGCAGAGATTCCCTGAAGAAGAAACTTTTTTCCTGTTGATCTGTAGACTTGGGTTGTTTCAGCAAATTCCTTTTTGAGTCAGGCATCCGTGGAAGAGAAGGGAAAAGAAAGTTTCACATACACTAGTTATGTGTATGCCAACATTTATGAGTTTCCATTTTAGATATTACATATTTATCTGTTGGATGTGTAGGATAAGTCAAGGAGAGTGTTGGGGCATGTTTGCCAGTATAACTTCTCTTCAGTCAAATTTTAGAATATGGTTGTCTTTGTCCTTTACTGTGACAGATTCTTTTATATCTTCTCTCATGCTTCTGTGAAGAGCAGAAGGGGAAAAAAGTGACAATATGGTTTACTGAACCTGGACTTTTACTTAATCTAAAATTTAACCCCAGAGGATTCTTTTTTATCCATTAAGAGGCCCTAAATACCTAAATAGTATGGTTAAAATAAAAGAAGGCAAGAGACAGGGTTATCTGTTTTAGTGAACAGGCAGCTAGATATATCTATAGACAACGAATAATCTCAGAAAGAAAACCCTTGCTCTTGGAAAGCCCCTGTGATGGGCTAGCTTGAATAAGAAGAGTACTGACTTGATCCTTCATATCCCTGACTCCTAATTGAGCTTAAGCTTTTGAAAAGGTCTTTAAGATATCATGTCTCCTTCAACTAATCTGTTTTCCCATCTAGTAATTTTAACATAGGAGATACATGGTTAAGGTTGTTGTGATAACTACTTAGGCAATCAGAAGAAATTTTCCTCTTTGAGGTATTTGGAAGGGTCTGGCAAATTTTCTTATCTTCCTATTGACTCAAGAGATTATGAACCTATTTTTAAGAATACTTACATAGCCACAGTGTATCAAACTGTCAGCAGAGATAGGACAGTAAAGGAAGTCTACAATTACAATGGTTATATGTGCAGGAGAAGGGAGGGCTCGTCTTTACAGACTACCTACCCTGTTTCACTCTTGGACAGCTGAAGCATTTAGCTTCATTGCAGAAATACTTAATGCAACTTTAGTAGATATGTGTCCTGCTCTCTCAGCCTTCAGTCACCTTCATAGTTTGACATTACTGAAGGAATGCAATAGGTGATCTTTCTGCTGATGCTATTTCTTTGCATGTCTACATTCTCAAGCTGTTCCAATTTCTACTTCTTCCAGTTGCAATTTTGTTCCAGAAACCTACTGTAAACATCTTGGTTAGTCTAATAGTCACATGTATGTGGTAATATTTAAATTGGCTTTACAATATGTAATAACGAAGATTATTATTGTGGGGTTTTTTTTCCCCCATACCTGTACCGAATATGACTTGTGATATAGCTAATAATTTGCAAGAACTGTGAAGGCTATTGTATTCTATGTTGTGCTGGCTCCAAACTTACAACCACTGAATTCTTTGCTTACCAGAATAACCCAGTGAATGCGATGAAAGCTGGTGGTTTGCATGTTCATAGATTCAGTACCAAATCTATTTCTTCTTTCCACTTACCACAGTTATTAGAAGGTAGTGTGTTGGAGCTCTTCACAAATGTATGCCTTCAAACAACAACTATTGTTCGTATATGCAGGGAGAAATAGAGGTTCCCTATAGTGATCATGCAATTATTATATTGAAGAACATTGGAGTATTTTGTGTATTTATTTTTTAATAAACCCCCCCCCAACTAGAAACAGGATCAGCATTAGTCGTTGCTTCTGAAATCTTGGTATGTTATTGAAATTATAAACAGTAAATTCAACTATAGCCATAAACATGCAGTTTTTGATTTAAAAAAAAAGTATTCAAGTATTTTCATCTTACAGTAAGTCCTCATAATTTTGAAACAATAGCAAAAAAGGAACAACAATAATAGGAACAATAGAAATGTGTATTATTAAATGGTAGTCATACTGTAATCCCTTTACAGCATACCTAAGGTAGACGAATGGAAGCAAAAAGTATTTCTACATGCATAATTGCATATTGGATTATTTTAAATGATCGGTTCTTATCCAAGACTGCTTCAGTGTCATTCACGGTTCTACAGATTAGCTCAGCAACAAGCCAAATTTGATTGCTGTGCAGTAAGACAGCATGACTTACACTTTTATAATGAATGCTCTCACTGATTAATGGTTCATTGTGCAGGGAAAACCCACGGGGAAGCACATATTCCTTACCGCAGTATCTTTGTAATTAAAGAAACATATTTAGATTTTCTGATTCTGCTGATTTGATGCAGTTGCCAGTGTAGTGGATAAGTTGGTTTTTACCATAGATTTCCAGACATGGGTTCTTTTTGTTTGTTTTGTTTAACCTATCCACACTTTTTACCCATGAAAGGGTGACTTAACAAAGTGACTTTTAAAGAAATATCAATCTAATATTTAAAAATGAAAGTCTGCCCCTTTAAGCTGTATCCCATTTTTCTTTAAGCATAGGTTATAAAAGAACCTTATAAAGTGGTGCAGCTTGAGCATTTCGTTGCTTTTCCAACTTGGTTTACAATTGCTGCTGCTTTTTTAATTCTAGGTGTTTTTTCAGTGTTCTACGTGGAGACAGTATATGAAGCACAGTTTTTCTGATGTGGAGGGGAAGGAGAATAAGGTCATTGAAAAGTAGATGCAGTGACCTGGTCTGCGAAAGAGGGACAACGTGTCATTGGTGGACTATGCTACTAAAATGCTTTTACCAGTGATGTCCTCATGGCTACACCTCATTAGTTCCCTACTTAGTAAATCCATGCTCAGTATGATTTAAGTCTATATAAAAGCATTTGTGCCAAATTAAACTTTGTAGTGAACCCATAGCATCTGATACGACCATTTTCATGTGCATTTATAAGTCACAAATATTTTGTTTTACCTAAGGATTTATGTATAGCATAGATTGTACCTCTGTGTATTGTGTATGTACCTCTCTGCCCGAGTTCAGCCTGAACAGACTTGGGACTAGCTAAATTGGTTGTATTACCTCAGAGAAGGCATGAAATCCTGCTACAGGGAAGGGTGTCTGCCATCTAGCATCCACTGGCATCCTGGGAGTCAGAGAAAGAATGTAGTCTTGCAATCTTTTATTTCTCAGTTCTGAGTTTCATGTTACTACCATTGATTTGTTGAATCTAGTCATAAAAATTTGTATCCATTTTTGTTACATGTTGCTAAAATGTCCATAATGTATCTGTAAGGGAAGAAATAGATATATAAACCATGACATCTATTTACATTTAAATAGAAATTCATGGTGCCAAGAAAGGGTTACCAGCCCAAGCACCATGTCCCAGAACAGTCACAAGAACTCCGTGGAAAACGCAATGTTGCAAATGTTGAAAAGAAAAGACATAGAAATTAAAAAATCATTTAGAAATCTATAGTGAGTGCTTAGTTTCAGCAAGCGTTTAAAAGTTACTGAAACCTCATAGTTTTTTACTTGTGTAGAAGGTAGCTTTAATAAAGAGGTCCTTTTCCTCTTCTTCTTTTGCTCTTAAGTTTTATGAGTTGATACCATAAATATAATTTAACAGTAAAAATCATCGAGTCATTTGAAAAAGTGCAGTTACTTTGAATGTGTGGTATTTTGACTTCAGCTTTTTGAAAAAGACCATCTTGAAATAATCTACCCTTTTTATTGTTTTAGTGTTTTGGTTTGGTGGATTTTTTTCTGTGCTGTTGTTTTTTAACTCCTTAGCTCAAAAACTAATGCAGTCTTGTTTTTACTGATGGTCAGTCTCCCTGAGCCGTGCAACTTTATGTTAAGGTTCCATGCATTGCAAAAGTGTCTCTTTAGAAACACCTTTTTCTTTGGAAGTCTATGAATCTTGCATAGTGATGGTGTTGAGGAGGCTTTAGTAAGTATTATACAGTCTACTTTTTGTGCTGGAGTGGAAATGTGTGCCTTTCCATCAAGAAGGGGCCTTAACAAAAGGAGGTAAGAATGTCTGTATTTGAAATGGAAGAGACAGCTTAAGTTCAGAGAGAAGTGAGGTTTAACTGTCTCAGAAGTAGCTTATTTTTTTTCTTACATTCGGACTCAAGAATCAACCCACTGACCCTCTCTGTCCTGTTTATCTTAAGAGTAACGCTTCTAGTAGGACTCAGGTCAGATTTGAAGTTTTTTTTCGAAGTAGTCACATGACAAAAGTGATTTTTAATCTGCCTGAGAGTCAGTTATGGAACTGTAGTCAGTAGATAGCAAAAAGTAAAGAAGTGTTGCTGAAGTTACTTTGATGGCGAGTTAAAGTAACCAGTGTACCCAAGTAAGCTGTTGAGTTTCTGTTGATTTAGTTACTCACTGAGCAGTGTTTGCACATTGGTATTCCAGACAATCTGGAATTCAATTGCATACTTTGGCTTTATTTTTATGATGCTTATCATACCTGTTTACCAAACCTATATAGACGGTTGTTGGGACTTTTTTAGTGAACTGAGTTAAAGTTTTTAGGTGCTTTTAGAGAGACAAGAACAACAAAAAAAAGGGTCAAACTCCAGATAGTCTTTTTCCAGCACTGTGGAGTATGGGAAGCCATGAATTATTTATGTCTGACTTCCCAGTATGTACCCAAAAGACTGGTAGTATTTTTCCTGTTCATCTATCTATGATTGTCTAAAATTTTAATTTGATTCTCTCAGGAGCATCTATATTCTCTGACTTACGGAATCTCATTTGTATTTTTATGACACCACTAGAAAATATTGTTGGTATTGTGGAAATTAAATGCAGCCACTTAATTTCTGTGTTGTAGTTACTCAGTACTCTGTGTAGTCTGTTAAGCTGCTTAATTTTTATTTTTCTTCGCACACTTGCTCTAATTTTCCATTTGTTTTTCGTGCTAAGCTCCCGGGAGTGTAGGTTAAAAGGCCAACTTTATGAGGAAAAATGTAAAGAGTTGGGGTAACTTTTCTAAAGAAGAGAAGCCAGAGGAGAAGGAACAGTGGTCATCATGTGGGAAAATGCTTTTTGAAGAGGTCTGATGGAATAATTATTTTTTTTTGTGTGTGTGTGCGTCTGTGCTGGATAGTACAGGAAACACTGAGATTAAGTGTATTATATTAAACACTAAAAGAAGTTTTCTACTAGTAAGGTCAGTAGAGCTCTGAATAGAGGGAGGCAACCATGAAAGGCTGCAGCACAAGAAGCTGTGAAGGACTGGTTATGTGTATTAAGTATGCAGAATGAGTTACGAAAAAAACATCTGCCTTATCGAGACAGTTGGTAGTAGTCAAGGGTCTTGGAGGCCTATTTCAGCTTTATTTTCTGTAACTCTGCAGTACTGGCAGTTTTAAGTCCTGAGAATGTGCAAATTTTTTATCCTGAAGAGTGAGGTAAATTAAAAGGTATACCTACCCTGAGCAGATGGACTAGAGCACAGGCAGGCATCAGTACAGTGGCTTCTCTGTTGCTTTTGAAAACTCATTCTGTGTTTCCTTTCTATATTTGTGTAATGTAAAAATGTTAAAATGGTAACAGCTCAGCTGGATAACATTATGCTGTAGGTTCAATGATACTAAGTGCAATTGACTGCAATCATTCGCCATCAAACAACTGTAGTAATAAACTGAAATAATGACATAGATGTTAGAAATCATAATCTCTGTCCAGAATTCTAATAAGTGCACAAAACATTAATTGTAATGCCAGGGACATTTCTTTTGATTTCATTGTTTCTAGATAAAAAAAAATATATTTATTTTTAACAAACAAAGAAACAAACCAACAAAAACAGACAAAATTGTGGAAACATGCATTGGTTGTTGAATATTAGCTACTGTTCTGTCCAGATTTTGAATCTATTTGAAGCGAGTACAGTTTAGTGCAGCAGTTGATTTTGTAATCAGGTATTATTTTTTCCCATGTAAACTGATACTTGCAAAATCGTAGATTACTAAAGCAGTTTTTGAAGTGTTCTTTGGTGGAGATAAAGTGTTTATAAAAACTTAGATCCTAAAAATTAAAATTATCAGAAGCTGAATATAGTCCCAGACCAAGCTCAGAATAGCAACACACAGATGCCGCCTGTATTGCAGGGACATAACTGTTTTGAACACACAGAAACTGGTGTTGTCTTATCAGTAGTGGCTTTTTGGTCCCCAAGTGGCTTCTGCCATTGGCCACATGGCCTTGCTGTACGTCTCCAAAAAACAGTTACTGACGGAGATGAGAGCAGGACCAAGGAGTTCTTGACTCCTGGTCTGGTCTAGTTTGCTGGGTTTTACCTCCTGGGGTTAGTATTTATGGAAAGGCATATCGAGCAGTCTCCTTGCTGGATGTCAGGCAGGGCTGGAGGAGTAGGAGGACAACCTGAGCAGCCAAAAGGAGCTTTTTCCAGGAAGCATCTTCCCAGCCACAGAGAAGGCAATCCTGCAGCAAGGGGGTTACTCTCAGCCCACGTGTCTGAAACTGTTTGGCAGGCACCTCATTTGCAGCTCTGGCGTTTCTTCCCAACCCAGTGCAGTCTCAGGGAGTCAGTTTGTTGCACCTTGTGCACTTGTACTTCCATGTGTCTCCCTGGTGAGCCACCCCCACCGGGAAGCATGGCTCCCCACCATTCAGGGTGAGTGCCTGTGAGGGTGGTTGGGAGCATTTCCCATAACTGTCCTTACTCATGTTCCCAAATCTGGTGGTCTCTTGTTCCTGTGCGCAGTTTTCAGATGGACTTTACAGGTTATGGGGTTGATAGCAAGGAAGGTTGTGCTCTGCTGTTTTCTGCAAATACAGCTCCACAAAATGAGTGATTAGGCCATTTGTGTTTTTTTTTTCAGGTAAATTGCAATACCAAAAAGAAAATTACTTTGCTTTCTACTATGATAGTGCAATTGATAACTTGGTCAAACAAGAAAATAATCAGATTGTTTGAAAGTAAGGTAATAGAATAAGCGTGTATATGTATATGTTTACATGTATTTTCCATGGTACTTTATAAGAGGGAGGTAATGTTAATTGTGTGCCACAAACTGGGTAACTTCTTATAATGGAAGCTGGTTCCTTTATTTCACAAAGTAAGAAAGTGGAATTCACAAGTCTTTTTAGATTTATGTATTGGAATCACATAGAACTTTTCTGCAGTATACTTGCACTTGTGATAGGAGGAGACAGGTATATCATCTGAGTTTTTACAGATTAACTTTTCAAATAGTGTACATATCTGGAACAACAACATTACCAGAGCCAAAGATTCATTATTTCCTGTTTTCAGTGTTTTGCTTACAGAAAAAAAAAAATGAGCTGTATGAAAATATGTAGCTTCTTTAATTAAAATAGTATATATTGAAGCATGAGACTATATAAATTAATCTAGCCTGAGATTTAGGGAGACTTCTCCTATGAGAAATAACTGACTTTTTGTGAATAATTTGTTTTTTCATGTTTTTGTCTTGCATATGTATGCCAGTGTCCTGAGCTTCAGGAGACATTTAGAAAAAGCTACTCAGCAGGGCTGAATGAATGTTCTTGTGTTCTTGGGCAGGACTGTGGCTTCAGAGCCAAAGCTTTATAGAATGTCATGTCCCCTTCTTTTAGAGCCCTAATATCCATAGCAAATTGTTGCAAGGATGCTTGCTCTGTGTGCGGAATTTTATATTTGCTTTTACCAGCTACCCTTTCCTACTCTTTTCAAACTTCATATTTCTTCCATAAAAAGTTCTATTTTGTAAAAACATGGGCTTTGAAAAGCAGAATTAACTCAAGGCGGGAGTTTTGTCACTGTGAATGGGGAGTGCTGTGCACATGTGACCCCTCTGATGACATCCCTCTGCATATTCCCGCTCCTCTTTAGGAGGGCCTTCCAGCTGACAGCCTGGGGACCAGTTCTTTTCCACAGAATAATTCTCTCCAGCTCCCACATGAACATGATTTTACTCTAACTTGCCTGTGCAAAACCATGCGGGCTGCTTCTCTGCTCTTTTACTTTTGGAATGTGGCACAACTTGCCTGCAGAAGTGTGCCTGTTGTGACATTTAAACAGAGATGTTACACTATAGCTTAGCCATCAGAAAGATAAATCTTTTCCGACTGTGGAGTCACCACCACCATTTTGCTGTATAAAAAATAATACTAGAAATTCCTGCAAGTGCTAGGAATCTTTGTTTGTTTGTAACAGGTCTAAAAAATGGCTTAACAACTGGTATTCTTGGGTTTTTTTCCCAAAAACTCTCTGCTAAAAAGTTGTTGAGGTGACCTTCTAGACCAGAAAAAAGGCAAAGTTAGTTACCTAAGCTTAAAATATAATACATATTAAATGAACATGCACGTTAAAAAGTCAACACTAGATGCTTTATATTTCTCTCATGTGTCCTTTGTTGGTTTTCTCTTTACAAAGCATTTCATGATTCATTACTTCCATGACATTGTAATTTCATGTTGGAAGCTGCCACTGGAATGCTATACAAAAATCACAGCTGTAATGATTTGAATCCTCTCCAAATGTACTGTGGTGAAAATTTTGGAGTAAGACTGGGAGATCATTTAATATTTTGTTTTATAATTAATTTAGAACTAGTTTTAGTTTTAAATAAGTGATATATTGATTCTATATTACAGAACAGAAACATGTTCTACAATTTTTTGCTTAAATTAGTGTTATAATTCTTATATGCATATGATTTCTGATGTGCCAAGTTTCTAATACCAAAATCATTGTGTTGTTTTTCCATAAACTGCAGAAACTATGCCTGTTCCAGACCAGCCCTCGTCTTCTGACAAGACAAGTTCCCTCAGTCCTGTGCTGAACACATCCAATGGCGATGGCTCTGAAACTGAGACAACCTCTGCCATTCTAGCTTCAGTTAAAGAACAGGTATGCTAGTGCTGCATCCGCAGGCTAGAAAAAAATAATACGATTTTGGGTTTTTTCTGCAAAGGTTTCATAGGTGGAATCTGAACAATTTAATTCACAAATGCATATTGCAAAGAATATTAAATATTTCTTCATGTCTATGTATTCTTCCATGTGCCATCCTACAGTAAATTTAATATAATTTAATTGCATTGTTCATTTTATTTTCCACTTTCAGTCTTTACTATGAATGGTAGTTTTCAGAGCTCTCTCCTTTTCTTGTTGGCAATCTGAACGTGGAGATACAGCATATAGGTATGGCATATAAGAACTGTAGACAAATGTATAGTTGTGAAGAAGATAGGTTAAATAAATCATTTTTAGTTAAAGGGTTTTATAAGAGTCCTAGGATTTTAAAATTTTTGTGTGAAACTTGATGTGAAATGAATTTATGGCAAAATTGGCTAGGGATCGAGGCTTTCAGCCTTGGATGATTAATACCAAAAGTATTCGAAATTTTTGAAAGAAAGGTTTTTAGTGTGATTCTCTGCTTGATTATAATATGACAGGTTTGGACATTTTAATATGAATTTTTTTGAGCTCTGTTTGAGTTGTTGCTTAGCGTGTCAGGAGATGGTTAATATTCTAGTTCTCTATTCCTGGTCTCCATTGCTACCTACCTCATTTGGCTCAACAGCAGCAACAGGTATCCCAGAGAGAGACATTAAAAGACAGCTGGTTTTAGTCAGTGTTCCCCTTGCTGTGCAAGTGTCTAAATTGGTTCTCCAATTATAAAGTAGTGACCTTTACCCTGCCCAAAACAATCACTGCTTTTTAGTGCAATTAATACATTAACTCAGTTTGTGATATCTAACACCATTGGAGTAATAGCTGTTGAGTCATTGGGCTTTTATAAAAATTGTGACCTGGTTTTTCTATTATTTTTGTGTGTGTGGTATGTACCATTTCTGTCTTTTGGGTGTTCAAGGTTAGTCATATTGTCTGGCTCTGAAAAGAGTAGTGCAAGAAAGGAAGGTTGTAAGGTGGAGCTCTGTCTTAAGATTTATGGCACATTGATCTATTTGTATTATCTATGGTTTAGATGTTTGTATGCATATTGTCTCCCAGGACAATAGCATTACTTGGGCATGTACCAGTATTTCGGCCTGTGTTACTGTGTTATTTTGAATACTTGCTTTAGCTTTTGACTCTCTGGTGTTGAAAATGTACAGGAAAGTCACATAGGTAGAAGATACTGGTAGAATGTAAAATGCAATATTGAATAGTGAGAAGTTTTTCACTTTTTTTTTTTTTTTTTTTTTTGTGATTATATTGATGGCATTTGTGATGACCAGTTTATACCTGGTCACGTATTTTGCAACTGAACCTCCCACCCCCGCAAGTCACTGAATTGAGTGCTAGAGGGAATCGGTACTGACTCCACTAGATGAAAAGAATTTTAAGTGGTAAAATATTAGCTATATTAGTTATTTCTGATTCCTGAGAACCATAGCAAAAAGGAGGCTGTAATAAAGGAGTTCTGCATTCCCTTATCACCGAGGAGAGCCTAGCTAGCTAGGCTAAGGTACTGCTGTCTAACAAAATAATCTTTTGAATTATTGTGGTACAGGGTACCAAAATTTTACAGGTGTTCTGTGAAGTAAACTTTTTTCTTGACAGGTCTCTAGTCAGACCTGTCTTGAAGCTGGAAGGCTGTACTAAGCTCAAAAATTAGGCTGACTTTTTTTTTTTTTTTAAATATCCAAGTGCATTCTTCAGAGTGTATGGTGACCAGTAAAATTGGCTTAGTGGCACACGTTTATATACAGCCACACTCACTACTGGGAAAACTGTGTAACTCCAATATCCTTTTTGAATTTGAAAGGAGGAAGGAAAAAAAGCCAAACAAAACACCAAAAAAGCCCACAATCCAAACCTGCTTTTGGACTGCTTCTGTGTTTTGACAGACTTCCATTATTTATTGTTCTGTTGGAAAAATTCTAGGTAAGGCTACCATCCCATGCTTCAGGCATATGAAATGTGTTACATTGATTGTGCATTAGGGAAGTAAATGAAGCAAGTTTCTGTCTGTCTGTTCAGGTGGGTAGCCGCCTGCTTTTTAGAAGGAGGACTTAATTACTTTACTGCCTGGTATGAGATTTTGCTTTACATGCCCTTGGACTGCAGCCAAAAACATACCCAGAGTTTTAGAAATGCGAATACAGACAATTATTAGAAAGTACTGCTGATAAAGAAAAAGATGATTGAGTTCATAATTAGGGCATGTTTTGATGAATCAAAGATGTTATGTGATGAATCAAATATGTTATCTTCATCTGTGCTGATGCTTAACTTTTAAAAAACAAGGAAATTTTTTAAATTCTCTTGGAACACGTGTAGCAACTTCATATGTTACTTATGAAATAACTAGAACAGTGTCTTTAAGTGACTGCAACAGAGTAAACTATGGGATTCGTGGTATTGATGACTACGTAAGTGTTTGCAGTCTTTGAAGAGGGAAGGATACGTAATGGAAGGCACAGAGATGAAGTCGTATTTATCATATTGATTTGCTTTACTTAAATTTCCGATGTGAAATACAAGTGGTTTATTCAGAAAATCTGAAGCTTTTCTGTGCTTAGTTTGAAGAACACATATCCCTGTGCTGTCCTATTTTGTGAAACAGATTTTATTTGATCAAAAAAATTTTATTTAGTCTAAAAAAATTTTTGGTATGTCAGATGTAAAGTGGCATTCATGCTGGTCATGACTGGACTAGAAGAGTTAGCCCCTGCTTTCAAGGTGAGGATTACTGTCAAAATTGAAATTGAAGCCTGTATTTTGTGGTTGAGGAGTTAGATTGATTTTAGGAAATAAAAATGCTGAACTCTTTGCTTTAACTTATAAACCATTTAATTTGTGTTTTACTTGTGGACAAGTATGCTTGAATCACTTTCAGGTTTCAGACTTCTGAGATGCAATTGAGAAGAAGTGAAGGCTAAAGCACATGAATCCTTG
>VXBJ01004670.1:677300-729244 GCA_013400055.1 Nycticryphes semicollaris | reverse complement strand
CCCCCCCGGCTAACCTTCTTAAGGTCAGCAGGCACTGCTGGAGGGGATGACAGAATCATACACTGTATGTCTTAAGAAATCATGAGATGACAATCAATGAACTTTGGCTTAGGTATTTTCAAGCTGTCCTCATGAGGGGGAAGGTTTAATGATTTCTGTGAAAGCGAAAGCTGTTGATTTTTTTCAGGGTGTGTGTGTGTTTGGTGGTTTTTTGATTGTTTTTAGCCAGAATCAAGTTCTTTAAAGATAAATCAAGTAGTGTGAAACCACTAGACAAATAGCTCCTGTCTTGCATGCTATATAAAATGTGGTTAAACATCTGTATATTAAAAAGGATTTTTTCTTTCTTATGATATACTAGGAAACACATTTGGCCCAATGCTTCATAGGTTTTAGAAAATCTAAGGCTATTTCTGTTTCTGCTTCGTCATCTGGGGTTTGTATCTGTAAATATGGGAAAAATTCTTCAACAAACAAAGTGAGATACCAGGACTTTATGATTTGTGAGAAACATGATAGATACAGCTACTTCTTCTGCAAAAAGCATGATATGTTTCTGATTGAGAATTTCTACCTGTGCAAAAGACTTCTGATCCCACTTTGAGTTATAAAAAAAAATAAATAAAAAAATCTTGGGAAGAGAGCTATTGGTAATGCTCTTTTGAAGGAGTAAATAAGTAGTAAAGCTGATGCTTTTCCTGGAAGTCTCCAGATGTATGTGGTTCACAGTACTTTGGTTCTTGGCATACCGAAACAACTCCCTTGGACGCGGAGGAGGAGTGTAGTGACATTGACCAAGTAGAGGCTTGTTTTGGCAGATTTTTAAATAAAAACACTTGGAGAATGTGAGATAAAATACTTTGCTAAGAATGAGGTCCTTGTTGAAGCACCTTTTTTTTTTTTTTTTCCAAGTCAGAAGTAGTGTCATACGTTTGTTTTAGGTTTTTTGTGACTAGTTGCCTTTATAATCCTAATAGTAGTCGTCTTTGGAGCACTTTCCCTTTCAGAAAACTTATGCAAAGTTGTGTAATATTAAATATTTCTTTTGAATCCTTTTTAAATCTACCTATCTCAAATAAAGATACTTGTTTTGGGGTTGGTTGGTTTTTTTGTTTTTTGGAGTGTGCATGGGGGTGTGGAGTGGTTTCCTTGCTAAAACAAGAATGAGAGTGTCTTCTTTAGGATTAAAAATGTCCCAGCTTTATAAGACTGGTGTTTTTTCTAAAGTAACTACTGCTACTTACAAATATTTACCAATTTTCCCATTAGAAAGCTACTTGTTTGTCAAGACATTGTTAAAACTAAACTAAAAACCAGATAAAATAGTGACTAAGTGTTGTAATGCATGCCAATATTAAATAAGGAAAATATACATTAATTAACTGGGCTTGTGTGTTTGGTTTCCTCTTTGGAAAGAGGGTTATATGTGTCATGCACACATTATATATGTATATGTAAGTAAAACTGCAAATACAAATGACTGTAGAAGTTGAAAGACTTAATTTCTTTTCTTGGCTCTGCCAGATTGTTTTTCCCATGTCTTTATATCACGATTGAAGTGAATAAAATCACATATCTAGATGAATGTTTCAATTCAGATTATTTTTTCAAGGTTTTAAATCCAGAAGAGACTTGTGAAATCATCTAGCCTGACCAGCAGATCACAGCACTTCATACAGCCATCTCAGTACTGGGATCCAAGTCTCATCTGCTGCTGCTGTTTTCCCAAATATAATGCATGCCATACTGTAATACGTGATAGTCACCAAAAGAAAATCTTGTTCTTGCATTATAGGAACCAGTAGTTACTCTAATAACCTTATGTATTCTGTAGCTTTTCTAAATAGATTCGATTATGATATATTAATGTCTTGCTTCCCCTCAATCATCAGGCTTTGTCTCTACCTTTAAAAGTTTTACCAGCTCTGTTTCAGACCCATGCTTATTATATTCAATCAATATATATTTCTTTCACCATCTAAGTAGTTGTCAAAAGATTCACTTCCTTAGTTACAGAACTCCCTTGATTCCAACGAGGTTTTAAAATATTGTAGAGATTATAGCGAGATATTCCTCTTCCTTTTTGCCGTCTTTTATTTTCACTCATATTTTGATTTTAGATAGGAACTCGTCTGTGTGATATGTTTTGAGTAGCACAAGTCAGAGGATATACAGAGAATGGCATACAAGTTGCTATATGGACCAATATGTTATTGAAATGGGAAGCTTTGTGAGTACAGCTAGTGCTTCCCAGGTACATCCTCAAGTTGATGTGAATTACTTTTTAGATGTACAATTCCACTGCTGGAAATGGGGAATTGAGTGGAGAAGTTTTGAAGAGTGTCATCACAGTGGCTGGCGAAGAAGAGAATAATTTTATATACTTACTATCCACTCTTAATTCTTAAGTTCTTGATTTAGTCTGGTACTGGTTTCACACAGTGCTTTGGAGCAGCTGTGAATGTATTCATCTTGTGCTTCTCAGGTAATGGCAGTTTACAAGAATGGAGACTTTAACAAGTAATTCCTATTCAGAACCCTCTGTCCTGTAAGTCGTGCCAAAGACATAGTAGCCGCAGTAGATGCAATATGAAGAAACTACAAATTACTTCACTGATAAAAGAATGTGGTGATAAACCAAAATACACATGTCTGGGATTGCTAGAAATGAGCTGTAAGTGGAAAAACTTCTGTGAAGATTTAGTCTGATGGAAGAGATTGAGAGAATATATCCTCCAACAAAACCATCTTTGAAGAAAGGGAAGAAAATGTCAATTATCAGAATAAAATTAGAGTTAAATATGATTCTATTTTGACTTAAAGTAATGTTGAAAAATTAGTAGTTCAAAGACAAGAGTTTCAGAGAAGCTGGGTAGCATGCCACTTAGTGACATCTCAGTCTAATGCTAATTAAAAGCATGATAAAAGGCCATCATAAAGGCACAATATCATTTCTTATCATGCAGCCAGTATATGAACACACTTTTGCTCATCCACAAGCACTTCTGCTTTAACTTTTTTTTTTCCCAGTAGTGGATGAATTTCAAACTTGGAATAAAGATGCTCTAAGACAGTACTAATAGTGATATCAATTTCAGTGGAATTTAAATTTTAGTATATTCAATTTCTGTCATTTCACCATATTGTTTTTAACATTTCAGCATCGTTGATTTCTTTTTCTCTGGTATGATTCACTGGGGCTTTTTAGAGTGTTAACTATTTTCATGCCTGAACCCAAGTCTTCTAACCAGCATAGTGGAATAGATTTTTGCTCTCACCTTAAAGAGAGCAAGCTCTCACTTGAGAAGGGAGAACTGAGCTAAAAATAGTAAGAATAGCTAGTCAATTTGTGCTTTTTCCTGTACTTATGCAGCTCCCTCTGTTCTGACAAATGTGGATTTACGCAGCTGTGTGGGGGAATGCTGCTGGGGAGTGGGAGTGAGTTAGAAATCGCCATCCAAAAAGATAAGAAGGCAGCTTTGTGTTATGGAAGGTTGAGTGTGTTGCTTGCTTTATTTGGTTAAGGGTGGTTGGATCAATTTGCCAACTTGTTTTTGAGGATTGGGCTTTTTAGCACAGCTGTTGTAAAAGTATACTTCAAACCATGAGTTTAGTCAACTATTTTGTAGTATTTAGAATTGATTCAGGAAGTCCAACATAGCACCCCTTTTAAAATGTACAGGGGAGCGGAGGTATTGGATGCATCTCTTGTCGTATTGTTGCACGTGTCCCACTTCCTTGTTTAAAAGTCACAGTTAAGTTTCTGTACACTTTATGTTCCTGAGACCTAGCTAGCCTACCTTCTCCCCCCCATATTTTTCTCTTTGTACGCTTGAATTAAGCCATATCTGTCCATAGTAATTTTTCTTTGCCTAGAAAATATATGAAGCTGTGGACACCCGTAGTTTTCAAAACCAGCATACCTCTTCTACAGAGATAAGAAAGTGCTGCTAAAAGATGAGACTGTGAACACTTCAGTTAGTGTTTAGTTTTATTTCTTCTGCTTCTCTGGAAAGGAAAGAAAAACTCTAAAAGCACTCTCCAGACTCCACCGTGATCCTTCTTCTCGAACTTGTCTTGCTAGTACTTTCCATGCAGATTTCTTTTACAACTTCAGTTTTGAAATGGATTTTTAAAGAAGACTTAATTTTCTGCATTGTTTTAGAAAATTTTGTTCCTTTTATGTTATTTTGAAAAATGGAGTACTTCTATTGTGTATTCCCATCTGTTTCTGTGTCTTTTATCACATGATGGCATTTTCTACTCCTGATGCATTTACTGCTAAATGGAGCTGTATCTTTCTGTGGGTAATTTAAATCTTTTGTATTCCTAGAAAAACTATTCAATGGGTAGCTGAATGCTATGCATGTTACACTTTGATAAAATATGTTACAATTCTGTTTATCCTCAAACAAGAAAACTAGAATCCAGCAAATGCTAAGCTAAGTTTAAACTTAAATCTGCACCTGAGACTTAAGGTACATTACAACCCAGATAAGCTTAACTTTGGCTATGTATGTAGTTAGGATAACACTAAACAAGTTTAGAATCACACAATGTATTGTTTTTAACAATGTGTATCATGTACTTTTTTTTTCCTCCTCTGTAGTGAAAATGAAGCATTTGTCTCTGATATTTCTGGTGACAGAAATTTATTCTGTAGTTTTGTCTGATAAGAACCTTTGCAGTGTGAGGGGATAAAGGGTCAGCAAAAGACATTAACCTTTAAAAAATTTGAAGACTCATAGTAAGGTTCTATGCAAATTAACTGCTTAATTCAGAATTCTTTCCCTAAAGTATAACATTATCTCTTGTAAAAGATCACACCATTTGTTTTGGAGGGAGGCTTTACATGCATAACCTATAGCATGTAAACAGTGGAGCCAGGCTTTTTGCATAAGTTCTTTGCAACTCCTTATACATATATTCTCCTTTTCTGTGCAAGCATGAAATCCAAGTCCTGAGGCCCAAAGAAGTGTTTTTGGTTTTTTTCTCCTTTTTATTTTCTAAAAGATTTAATTGGAAGTTTTTTGGTGCTTATTATTTGTTTTTATTTTGGTTTTAATTTAAGGCATAGATAGAATGAGATGATAGCAGATTAATTTTTGAAATCTCTTCTCTAGGATGATACCTTTATTTGTTGTTGAGACCTTGTCATACTACAATACTCTTTGACCATGGTCTTCTAGATATTCTGCATGTGGAGGGCTTAATACCTTGTAAAAGTTTAATTATTTTGAAGTTACTTGCAGTTACAGGGGATTTTGATTTAGCACAGTGACACAACAATGCACTCAAATCACAATTTAATTAGAAATTACATTTGATGGAGTAGAGCAATTGCAATATACAATTGACAAAATGTAAAAGTGAATCTCATTATCTAGGATATGCTCACCGTCATGACACTGAGCATCCTCAGCCACCAGAAAGGAATGTGTGTTGAGGTCAGCTGAAGCACACAGCTCTCTCAGGGCTCTTCTGTTTACTGTTTGCTTTTTATATTGGCTTAACCACATACATACTCCTCATGCTGGTCTGGCTGAGTTGTTTATAGCCGTGGGGTCTCCAGTGTCATGTTGGTGGCTCATCTCTTTCCCCTGCACGTCTGTACTATGGTACTCTGCTTTCACTTCTGAAGGCTGCTGCTGTCATGTCAGGCCTGTATCTCACCATGTTAGTAGCATTAAAAACTTCAGTCTACACAGAGTGACTGCTTATATACAAACTATATAACAAATTAGCCATAGGCACTTTCTTGATTACAAAAATTACTGTTACAGCTAAACTAAGTAAAACAAAGCAGTAGGCAGGTCAATAAAAGTTCGACAGAGAAAGCCTGGCAAGGGTCAGTCCTGAGGTCTTGCAAACTTGGTCCAAAGCTGAGCCTTTTTTTGTTTTGTTAAGTGCTCCACAGGACACATATAAAGCTATCCTGCAAGCTCTGCAACAGGCAACATATTCCTCCTTCCATCACTCGCTGAGCCCAACAGTGAGCTGCCCGATGCACCTGGAGCTCAAGGCTACCAGCTGCTTGGGGAGCCAGGCTCCTCTTGCAGGAAGAGTATGCCAGCCCAGCCCACTGGCCTACAGTCTGCCCTGCTGAATTGCTACTTCATCAGTTGTCCCTTGTCAGTGCAGTCACAGCAGGCAGTCACCTGCTGAGGGGATGACTGGGCTTTACGGAAAAGTATAAAACAATAAGCTAAATACCTATTACCCTTATATGAGTAGAAAATACTGTTGATTAGAGTTACGGGATCATGGTTTCTAGGCAGATCTAATGCATATAGAAGTTATGTTACTTTAACCAGAAGCACCCCTAAAACCAGTTTTGTTTTGCTCTAGGTCTGAATTCCTGTTATTCAGGGACAGGCAGTTACGCCAATGGTTGAAATTCTTTGCTTATATAGTAATTTTGTCTAAAACAAAGACACCCCTGGGTTTCTTTTGGCATTGAGGTGAGTTTGGCTTCTTTTCAATGATCAATCATGTCATTGTTCTCCCCTGAGCCTTCAGGTCACGTAGCCTTTATTTATCTTTCCAGAGCATTCCTTCATTGTGGCTCTCATCTCTTCCTTCAGTTGCCACATTTGTTATTCCTTAAGTCCTCAAAAAGCATTATTCTTTACAATTTTCAGACAGTCCCATCTCTTAGGCATAACTAGTACCTGTCTGTGTTGAGCTTTCCTTCCTTGGGTATCTAGTGCCCTCCAATATAATGATATGATTAATCTGCACTGGCATTTTGCTGGTTAGCGTGGTATTCTCTCACTCTTACCTGTATTTCATGTTGCAGTGATATCCTCTGGTCATGATTATCCATCATCCCCAACAGTAACACAGTGCAATTATGTGCCTGGCTGTGTAATTAAGATTTAAATCAGGCCTTTTGTCTACCATTACCAGCCTCTTCATTTAGGAAGTCTTTTAGTTTACATTCACATTGTTAAACATTTTTCACCAAATTTTTTCAGTGAAAAATAAAGGCAGAAGAAAAAGCAGAATGGAAAAAAAAATCTGACTTTATCTCTTCACTTCTATGTATTTTATAGTCTTCAGAGTCTTGATGTAAATAGCTATATTTAAAAATTGTACTGTATGCTGTCTTGAAACTGGTAAATGTTGTTTTCACCCCCGGTCTGGTTCCAGCAAAGCAATGCATCTTGGTTAAATCCTGTTTATATTTTTAGCATATAGTTATTTACTAAAGTACATCTGTGCTTCAGGCGTTACAACTGGTATCCTGGAAAATGCTATTTTTTCTTTTTCAAAGTAGTTGAGGCCGTCCTCCCCCTTAATATGATCTTTCTTGTACGTAGTTACAGCACCCTTTGTTTGCTTCATTGTCAGTCTAGGTCATTATTTGAGAGTAAGTGCACCTGATAGTATAAATATGCTTGATTCTTCATGGTAAGTCAGTAGATTCAATTGAAAAGTCTCAGTTTTGTATGAGGTTCGATGAAATGGAAGCTTTATTCCATTTGTCTGTCAAACAGTAGCATAACAATTTTTAATGAATTGTTATCTTTAAAACTTTGACATACCAGAATTTAATAATTTTGAATTAAAGCAGTACTACTGATTTTGTCTGAAGGGGGAAAATGGACCTTTTAAACTATTGCTTTTTTATTTTTATTTTTTTTTAAAACTTCTATTTTTATTTCACAAAGCAATGCTTGCACATGAAAACCTATTTCAACACAGTATATACTGTTCTATTTGTTCCAGGTCACAGGAAACAGAATACTGTTCCTCTTACTGTTTTTAGTAACCTGTGCTGTGAAAGGAGATAATTCTCTGGATTAGTTTTTTGTTTGTTAGTTTACCACAAGTTGTGGCAGGAACCAAACAAATAGTATGCATTAGTGCCACAGTGTAATGCAGCCTTCTGGTACAGCTCCAAGGTGCTGTTCTACTGACAAAAGATTTTCAGGCATGGAAAAACCTGTGATAGGTTGTGTTGTATGGCTACAACTACTGGAGGAGAGTTTTAGGTGAAGCTCTGGCTGCAGCATGTTCATGGGCACCTTTCTGAAACCTTTGACCACTATGTATGCTGCTGCACCTATATAATAACTGATATTTTATTCCTGATTTCACATTCTCTATTAAGCTTTAAAGTCTTACTTAATAAATAAATTCTTGAGATTAAATTTACAGGGTAGTTTCATCCTACGCCCTACAAAACCAGGTGTAACGTTAAGTAAGTACATCTGTCTCTGAAAAGCAGGACTGTATGTTCCACTGTGATGCATATTGGGATTCCAAAGCATTGTAAAAGGTGTACATAACAGTGACTTTTTCCCCACTGGCAAATCTATAAAGATTTGTAAGCACCCCACAGCCTATATGCAGTACCAGCATCGCCTATAGAGATTTTTCATGCTGAGGCTAGATGATGGACTGTGGAAAATTGACAGTTGTTCACAATAAATTTGATAGCCACTCAAACTGATGCAGTGCCTGTTTGCTGATACTAGATGAGCATTGCTACTGGTGCTGTACTTTGATGTGCCAGATTCACTGTCAGACACAAAAATATAAGTTCATTGATAGCATATGCCACAGTGATGCCTACTAAATGCAGAAGAACTGAGTGAATGACTCAAATATACTTTTTTCTTTAGTAATAGGTGAATATTTAAAGGCTAGTGATAAGTCCACTAAGAGCTTCTGATTTAATTTTAGAAAATGAGCTATAGTTTATTCCATGAATGTGTAAAAAAAGAATGAAAAAAAATAATATATATACACACAAATGTAAAAGGATGTTTCTGCATGAGTGGTGTTTGGGTGATATGCAGCTGTATTGCCGTTTTTTGGCATAAGAAGTTGTCCAGTACTTAAAACCTTGCTTGGTTGTTTCTGTGTGAGAGCGAGAGATTTGCCAGTGTCGGGTAGTTTTAGTGTACTTCGGTTTGTGAAGATATACCTAGTTGTGTTTCCATTATGCACTGGGACTGAAAGAAATCTGTCTGGCTGTCATCAGTTTAGTCTGATGAGGAACTAATGTCTTCCCTCTACATTCATCTGTGGTGACGTTCATGTGAGGTTTCCTCTTCTAAGTTTTCCAAATACAAAGTTTAGCTTCTGATTTTCATGTCCTTACAACTGTATTTGCTCCCTCCCAGTTTATCTGTAGTCCTGCAAATAACAATTTTATGGTTTCTTAGTGTAGGTTGGAACAGTCTATAGTGTCCCTTAGTTTTTTGGAGTTTTTTTTTTTTTTGCCTTTAATTTAACAAAGCAGACTTTTAGTCTGTAGTTATAACTCAAGATTTATAGGCGTAAGTTATATCTTTTATGATGCCATCTGTTAAAAGGAAAAAAATATGCAAGCTTTTCTGTGTGTTTAACTTATGCACCTGAGTATTTTCCGTTTTAATGTTTTTCACCATTTGTTGTTCTAATAGTATGTAGTCCTCGTTACAAACCTTCCCTGCTGTAAAGATATCATACGATATTGGGGGTTAATGTTTTCCTGGTTCATTTGGTAGAAAATTTTTTAAAAATATAGGTGTTGTTTCATGACTCTTGTGTTGTTAATATGGGCATTATTGCTGTATCTGCACAGTTTGTATAGTTCATGCATGAATGCAGTCAACGGCTTGTTTTAGTACATCAGTGCACATGTATCCATGTAGAGAAGTCTTTTAATAAAAGCGTAATAATTTGTATCTCTTCTGATCAAAATTTTAGATTATCTGTAAAGATTTCTATGTTGTCAAACTTCAGTTTGAATTTTTTTTAGTTGGTTATCTCTTTTGATCCCTAATCTGCATTAATAATCAGCATTACTTGGGAAAAAGAGGCATAGAGGTTCATCCTCTAGTTAGTGATTGTGGTAAGTGAGGGATGAATGGACTGACTTAAGAAGAGCATGAATATTCAGGTTAACATCAAAAAGGGTTGTATTAGCATTGACAAAGAAATTAAAATAATTTTAATTTCAATTGGAATATTCTTGACATATTCCTTCCTAGTTGCCTGTGTTTATTCTTAGCATTTGATTTCTCAGTATGTGCTTGAAAGAGTCATCAAATTGTGGAGTCAATGTATCCTTGTACTAGTGGACTAACATGACTATTTTCCCTGGAGTTCAAGGTAAATTGTTTTAGATAATACAATACTGTAAATTCAAAATGCTTCTATTCATTAAAGAAAAACAGAGTATGTGAAAGCTTACTTCCATTCACTTTAATAAGTGAATTTAAAAGATCATCAGAGCTGTATTATTTTTTTAGGGCATATTAGTTATTTTATGGAAGGGAAAAACTTAGCTCTTTTCATTTGTTTTTTACTTTCTGAGACTTTTCAGAAATTTTGCCACATACGTTCCTTGCTGGATGAAAGTTTCAACAAGCAATTCCCTATGACGATTAAGAAAAGCCTACATCATTTCTTCAAAGGATAAATAATTTGATTTCTAACCTTATGTATATTCTGATCTAGAAGTTTAGTGTAATTCTGCTGTGGAGTGCTTCATAATGATAAATTTCTTCTCTGTTATTCTGGAGAAGGCAAATTGAAATCAGGAAGACCAGAGCCCATTTGAAGCTGAAATTTGGGGCATAGAATAACAGGAAAGGTTTCTGCAAGTATTTCTGTGAGGGAACTTAGGGGAATGTGGGTTGATTAATGAATGCTGGAGGCAATCTAATAGTGGACAGGACAGAAAAGGCAGAAATTTTTTTTTAACTGTTCCCAGGCAAGGCACAGTAACACGAGGAACCACAGGTTAGGGACTATTCAGAGAAAGTGGATGTATTCAGCTTCTTGGGGCTCTGTGCCAAGACTGACAAGAGCTCATTCAGGTGGCAGGATTGCAAAGCAGCTATTGTCCAAGAAAAAAAACATAATTGAAGAAAGTCTTAAGAACCAGGAGGAGGCTAATACTACAGCAGTCTTTACAAAAGACAAGGAGGATAGTCTCTGTTACTACAGTCTGTGTCTGATTGGTATCAGTCCCCAGAAAGATCATGGAACATGTCATCCTGGAGTCTGCTTCTAGACATATGAAGGGCAAGAGGGTAAAATGAGTCAACACAAATTTCTGAAGTGCAATTAGTGTTCTACTGATCTGATTGTCTTCTAGGATGAAATGCCTGACAATGTCAATGAGGGGAGAATGTGTGATATGATATACCTGCAACTTCATTAAGACTTCTGATATCTTCTCCATCACTGTTGTTAATTGTACGCTGAGGAAGTGTGGGCTGAGTATTGACTGGGCTGTAGTGAAAGGTCAAGGCAAATAGCTTGACCAGTTAGCAGACAGTAAGAAGTGCAATACCTCAAGGGTTGATCCTCACACTCATGCTATTAAATTCTTCAGTGTCTGGGATGACAGAACTGAACAGAATGTATCATCAGCAAGTTTGTGAGTAACACTAAATTAGGGTGATGCTTGGAAAGCTGAAGTAGAGCTTCAGTCTTAAAGCATCTTTAGACCTTAAGCAAACCAAGGACTGGGCCAATAAGAAACTCATCTATTAAAGAGCACAGTGAAATCCTGCATCTGAGGTGGAATTACACCATGCATCAGTCCAGGCCAGGAAGCACCAGTCTGAGTCACAGCCCTGCTGAAAAGGACCTGTGATCACTAAGAATGTCAAGCTGAATATGAGCCAGTGATGTGCTTTCACTGCAGACAACGCTAGCTCTGTACTGGGCTATGTTAGAAGGAAGGAGGAACTTGACTAGCAGACTGAAGGAAGCTGTAACTATTCTCACCACCCCTACTAGGAGCTAGTAAAGCTGCTTCTTGGACAATTGAGTGTAATTTTAGTAACCCCCAATACAGAGGGGATGCTGAGAAAGTGAAAACAGTCCAGTAAGGGGCTATTAAAGTGATCATAGTGTGATGGGAGAGGTTGAGGAGCTGGGATTTTTAGACTGTTGGGTCTGGTGAAGAGGAGACTGAGGGGGTGATCTTAGGTTAACCCACAATAACTTCAAAGGGAGTGACAAAGATGAAGTCAACAAACTTATCTCGGTAGTGGCATACAGTTTAGCAAGGTGCAGTAGCCATAAATCCCAACTTGAGGAAATCAGACTGGACACAGGAAAACTTTTTTCATGACGAAATACTGTATTAATAGAAGAGATGACTAGGAAGGCTGTGAGTGTTATTTTTTTCCAGTCAACTACACAAATCCTAATCTGGTGTTGTCATATTTTTAGTGAGAGGTAAAACTAGGTGACTTCCAGCCAAAATTTCTGTGGTTCTTTGTTGATTCTGTAGTAATTCAATGATAATGTATAATTCTTGTTCAAATTATAATTTGCATCCTTATATGTAGACCATAGAAAATATATTTTGAGGGAAGATAGTGTGGCTTAAGAATTCCCCCAATTCAATTACTTAGCTCTTAATGCTTTAAAAAACAAGATTAGAACCTGAGGATAGATGATTATTGAAGAATAATCTCATTACTTTTCAGTGTTTGTATTAAGTGGTAAAGACTAGAAATAATAGAGCAGCCAACAGGATTGGTGGATGAAAGGTTAAAACTTGCTAATGCAGAATGAGATACTGGAATATTTTGATAAGATTTACTTCCCCACTCCCCGCCCCCACCCCCCTGGAGATATTCTCTACCTTTATATTTACATAAAGATTTCACTTTCCAGTGATTTCACCAGACCTTAATGTTTACAGGAGAGCAACACATGGAAAACAAATAAATAAATAACTTGATGTTGATAAAATAAAAGTGTAAAGGTAACCTCACGTTGAGATTCTATGTCCTTAACTTGATATGACTGATCCATTCTCTTCACAATCCCTTACCTGTGTTTTGGTTTGGGTTTTTTGAGGTTTTTTTTTGTTTGTTTTTTTAATTGGGAATAGTAACATTTACCTGAATTTCAGACAAGTTCATGTATACATATATGGAGAGAGCCAGTATAGATACCTTTTTTTTCTTCTTTCTGTCAGTTGCTTGTACCAGATTGAATACCTGGAGGAAAGTAAAATAGTTACAGAAGCTATGTTACACACTTTAATATGGCAAAGATTCCTATCTCTAGAGGGCTGAACCTTCCCTTCACAGGATTCAGAACTAATTCATAGACATTTGGACCTCAGGTCGCATAAAATAAGGCCAGGCAAGTCAATTATGACTTCAGCAGGAAAATTAATCGCCCTTATAGTCTGTGTATAGCACATAAATAAATAGACCAGAAATCAGAAATCAGGGCAAGATATTCCCAATAAAAGAAACTGACTGACTCTTCATGTTGCTGCAATAAGCTGGCTGTCTTGGACTGCTTGATCTCAGTGGCACAGAGAACAGTCAACGCTTTCTGAATGCATGATCAGGTCTGCAGGATACTATTCTTTGGCTTAATCCTCAGATTCGGCAAGGTATATCCTGGTGTTTGTTCAGCTCTTTCTAGAGCTAAGGGAGGAATACAATGTAATAGTCGCAATAATGGATTTTAGGATGTAGTACATTGATTGTCATCTCTATAATACTGAAGTGGTTGCTGTGAAAGTAGATGATTGTTCAAGTCAGAGACAGTTCTTGTTCTTTTAGGGGTTATTTAGAGGAAATTCCAGTGTCAAAATGCCAGGTAGGGTTTTCATGCAGTACAAGTGGGACTGTAGCCTGTTTCTGTCTACATTATCTGACTATTTATACAGTAGCCATATACCAATACCTGTTCCCTCCCTGCTTCCTTTTAGGTTAAATCCTAAGAAATGTCTGGTGCTGTAAAGAAAATCCATACTTTAACAGCTCTTGGTGGGCATTTGTAGTTTACTGAGTTGTTATTCTATGTTATTCTGTTTTATCTTTTGTGCTGCTTTTAATGTTTGTTTTCTTTCATTTCTGTGCCTGCATCAGTAGCCTACTGATGCCAATGTATTTAAGCAGTGCTCCGAAGAGGGATATAATAACAATGAAGTTTTCTGCAAAACCTGCTGCAGCTTATATTGTCTAAAGTACTATATATACTAGTGTTTTCCACAGCAGTCTGTTTACAGTTAAAGTTTACTTTCTCCAATTTGTTTAGTTGCATCACTGTCAGTAAAACTAAATTATGTTCTGCATTTTCACATGCTTGTAAAGCCATCTTGTTTTCAGTGAGTTTATGTCATTTTGGCTGTGTAAAGTAGTTCTGCAGTAGTGTTCTTGATTACCACATGAATAAATAAGCTTTCTGTCTTAGATACTGCCTAGATTTGGATTACAGATGTCATGTGATGTTGTGTTATTTTTTGAGTAGCTTGTGCTATTCTGAACGCATTTTAAAATAGTTGACTTGGAGCTTTTGTGAGGAAGCATTTTGTGTCAGAGTTAGGTTTGTAAAGCTTCCTGTTATTATGTATTGGTTATTTCTGTACTTCTAGCCCTAATGACGCTATAGTTCTGCAGGGCAAGAATTGCTCCCCAGTTAGCATGTCTGTGTCTTAATTTTATTTCTTAAGTCTGATTTATTTTATTTTAAAGTAACGTGTACTGTATAAAAAGCTCACTTTTCTTCATTAGCATTTTTTTGTCCAACACACTAAAATCCTTCTTTATTTCTGGTACCTCTGCATGCTGTCATGCAATTTTTGAATTAAAATAACTTAATCTTCAGTATCTTTGACACTTTCATAGTACATTAAAACAACCTCTAGACGTAATTTAGGTGTAGCTCTCGTGCAGTGGCTTGGCAGCAAGTCAGTGTCTGGGAAAGCTAATACTGAGCTTCGGTTAATGTGCTGAGTAAGTTTCCTGTGCTGGTTTCATGTGATCAGATGAATTCACCACGTTTTTGAGCACTTGTAGTTAGAAAAGTAAGGAGATGAAAGAACAGAAATGAATTGCTTCTAGATCCCAGCAGGTGTTGAATGGTTTACAGAAGCTTAGTCCAGTCGGCCTGAACTGTCTCTTCTTGGTCTTTCATCTTTCCACAGTTCCTTAGGTGCAAGACTTCGTCTTGTTACATTTCTATCTCCTGGGATTCAATTCCCTAAAACCTACCTATGCTCCATGCTCCAGAGTTGCTACAGTGCCTTTGTTGGACCAAGCTGTATTCAATCTTCTGAGCTGGTACTAATCTTTTCCAGCTACAAGGATGTTAGAAAAGGAAATGGGACAGAAAGGAGTGATATGAAAGGAGGTCTTAAAGCATGGTTAGTTGTCTGGTTATGACAAATATGAAATGATCTTACCTCTTGGGGTAAGAGTTATTTGGTTCTTCCCCTGTCATATGCTTACTATACTTGTGTTTCTGGGAAGTCCCTTCTCATGTACTTCCTTACCACAGAGGATGTGGAGACCAGAGTAATGTAGCTGTTGAATAAGCAGCTGTATTTATCTGAATAGCTAGAAGTTAAAATTTCAGCCTGTTTCTGTGTAAATATAATTGGGGAAAGGGTCTAATCCTGCAGATCCTTGAACATGACAAACTGTACTCACCTGAGTATCGTTACAACTAATGAAGTTATTCATATAAGTTATTTGCATGTCAGGGGGCTTAGAGATTTGAGTTGAATCCTGATTTTAATTCTGAAGGGTTAGCTTTGAAGACTGGGATTAAAATGATGCTAAAGTTAATTATAAAAAATGAATCTTTATACGAGAGTGTAAAGGCAATTTTAAGCTAAATTTCCAAATGTGAATCCTGTAATATGCAAATCCTATGGCTTTTTACATCATTTTTTTTTTTCTTACTGCTGGAACTCATTTTCCTGTATGAAAAGGAAGTAGGTCATTGTATTTAAATAATTTTAAATACAGCAAATAACCTGCTTGTAAATATTTTGTACTGATAACTCATGTTATATAATCCTGCATCAGTATTTTTGGTTTTCAGAGGGGTTTTGTCTAGTTTTTCACATATTTCATACTTAGGTTGGGTTTGAAGGTTGCAACACCTGTATCCGTTAGGCTGCAGAGGGAACTGTTTTTTATATACTTTAAAAGACTAAAAAGGCAGTAGAATGTGAAAAAGCTGGTCTGCTGCTGGAGGGAAAAAAACCCAAAAAACTAAACCAAGAAATTAAATCAGTGCCTCAATAGAGTTTTAAGAGTACTTGTTATTTCTCTCTTGGTATAAAATATTTTGCTTTTTGTGTATTTAGAGGATTTTCGGGTTTGTTTTGGTTTTGATGTGTTTTGGTTGTTTTTTTTTAAAAGTCTGTGGGTTTTTTTTCCCCAATGGCTAGAAAGAAATACCTGAAAGCAAAAGGTTAGTTAAGCATCCAAATTAATAATTTTAAAATGTAAAGATGTTATAAAATCATTGTACTTTAGGAGGTTATAATTAAAATACCTGTGTATCAAATGAAAGTTAGGTAGTGTACAATTGATGACTTAGAGTGGTATGATGTTTAGGCTTAGGTAATGTCTTGAGGATTACTTTTCACTGAATAACAAGTTTAGTTTTCCTATCTTATGATATAGTATAATTCTATTTTACTTTGCACAGTCTTGTGCTCCATATTGTGAGGTTACAAATAGAATTGTGCAAAAATATGTTGGTTTTTTTTTTTCAAAAACAAAGTAGAACCAATATGCAGGTTATTTCCTCCGAAAAGAACAATTTTGCACTAGGAATTTAAAAAAAAAAAATAAATGAATAAAATCTAGAATAGTCTCTTTTTCACAAATGCTGAGCATTCCATGTCATGTTAAGTGTAGGCTCCCACTGTCTTTTAACAACTGTACAGGTATGCAGAAAGCTTCACTGATACTTAAGTTGTCTTACTGTACCAGAAGTGTACATTAAGGCACTTCAGTTGAGCTTATGTATTTGCTACAGAAATTCCTATGGCTGAAAATTGATATTGGCTATCATAATAAATCTATTTATTTTTGTGTATGTAGAAGTACATAATTTAAGCTTACAGAGTGAACCGGTTTGTACTCTGCCGCTAAGTAATTCCACAGTATTACAGCAGGCATAAAGACTGGAGTGAAAGGACATCTGTCCATCGGGGGTTTTACCTGTTTGACTGCTGCTCGTAATTCATATTTAGTGCAGGCAAGTACTAATGCCTTCTTTTAGGAAAAAAAACCACCTGTCCGTCTTCATTGGTGACATAGACAGTGGGATGAAATGCACTTGCACCAAGTTTGTAGATGACATCGTGCTGAGTGGCGTGGTTGTTACAAGTGAGGGACAGGATGCCATCCAGAGGGACCTGGACAGGCTCAAAAAGTGGGCACATATGAGCCGTATGAGGTTAAACAAGGCCAAGTGCAGCGTCCTGCGCTTGGGCCAAGGCAGCCCCTAATATCAGTGGGGGGATGAAGGGATTTAGAGCAGCCTGGCTAAGAGAAAGACTTAGAGGTACTTGTGGATGAAAAGCTGGACATCAGCTGACAATGTGCGCTTACAGCCCAGAAAGCCAGTCATGTTCTGGGCTGCATCAAAAGAAATGTGGCCTGAAGATTAAGGGAGGTGATTCTGTCCCTCTGCTCTTGTGAGGAAAACAGCTTTATGGATATACTCATTAAATTATTATGTCAACCATGGTGACAGTACCAGTAATAGGCAATAGGAAGTAAAAGAGCTGAGTTCAGTCCCTGTGTCTTTCTTCTTTCAACATCATTTCCATAGATTTCAGACAAAGCAGAACTGTAGTCCAGTTTTTGAACATGTATTTTTTACATTTTTGTTTAGATTCCCCAGAACACTACTAAGGATCAAATCTGATATGATCATTTATGAATTTATTTGTAAAGAAAAAAATCACTAATTTTTTTATTTGCTTTTTGATCTTTACTTCCCAAAGTAATGAAATTAACATTTTGTTTCTTTAGTACGTTAAGAAAAAAAAAAAACCCAGCTTCAGCAGCTGTTTATTCTTTCCCCCTTTCACTTCTGTTCGTGGCAGTTTTTGAAACTAGACAGGAGTATTGAAGGAACAATATCTGCCATCCAAATCTTTTCAGTGTTTTGTTGTGGGTTATTTTGGTTTTGTACTTGTTTATACTTCATCTGCCTAGTCAGTATCATGTGAAACAAGCAAATATAGTAATAAACAAAAGAGTAATTTTGAACTAACATATGTAAATATTTTATATTTGCTGTTAGTAAAACATGATAATTGAAATTATATTTTCCTGATTTGATTGTCTTTTTTTATGTTCTTACCTGATGTGCCTGTGTATCCTCCAAGTAAACCTGTCAACAGTTTTTTTAAAATGCTTTTCTCCTACCTGTCAAATTTTAATCAGGTGAAAGCTTTCAGTTACTGAAATTAATCTTGGATTGTTTTCTTAGAATAATAACTTACTCCATTGTAGGAGAAAGATCATTGTATTCACTTGCATGGAGAGTAATTTATTCCTATATGGGTATATGAATAAAAATGGAGATTTACACAGATAATATGCTGTTGTCACCTGAGGGGGGAAAAAAATTGCTGTCCCCTTTTCTCATTTGTGTTTTGACTCTGTGTCAGTTCTTCGAGTTATAGTTGATGCTTTGATTTCTGTGTGAATACCTGTGTCAGTCCTCAGCTCTACTAGCTAAACCCATTATCTCTGGCTGTTGCTGATACACCATCTGACAGTAAATGGTTTAACACTGGGAACAGCACATACTTGACTGCCTCTTACAAGCTACCTGGGAAGAGGGTGCAGGGCAGCACCCGAGATTCTGACTTTGTGTTGCATTTCGTTTTGGCAATATAATGTATAGCACTGTCTCTTCTTTGGCTGACCTGTAAGAAGCAGCCTTTATTTGGCTGGGGAGACCAAGATGCAGCTGGCTCTCTGGAGAATAGAGAGCACTGAAGCGTTTTCTGACTTGAATTTAGTATTATTAAGTGTTAAAATATGCTGTTGGATCGCTCAGGGGTCTGCATGTTTGGTTTCAAAGTTCACATGTACTGGTTCTGTGCATGCACTGAAACTAGTGTATTGTCTGTCATGGTTCACATCTGCAAACTGTTGATTCCAGCTTTTGTTGCAAGAAACGCTTTTCTATCCCTGTTAAACTACATCAAGCAGAATGCTGTAGAAAGAATCCGAAAATTGGAACTCTATGATATTTCTTTAAACTTAATTGGAATAGTGACAGTGTTTTTCCAGGCTCTTCAGAGAAGGAAAGGGAAGCCTTTCCTAGGATTTTCAGTACCAAGCATGTGACTATTCCTAGATAGGCCAAAAAAAAAAAAATACTTGGGGTGGGGTTTTTGCGGGTTGTTCGGGGTGCAGTGGGTTTTTTTGTTTGTTTGGGGGTTTTTAGTTTGGGGTTTTTGTTCACTTTTATTTAATCTTTCAGACTTTGAACTTAAAAATTTGCATTTTCAGGCTTCCACATAAACGTAGGCATGTATTTTTTGATGAAAAAATGAGGTTTTCTTGCAACTACCAGAGATAAAAGAAGGCAGCACTTTCAAGAAATGTGACACAAAATGACTGAAGACTTCCAATTTTACCTGCCCTTTGCAGTAGGTAGGGGCAAAGTATGTGAAAAATTTCCTGCATCCCTTTAGGAACAGTAACAGTAGATTTCTAAATATTCTTGGGAATTCTTCTGAATGAATTCTGATTTACAGGGGAAATAACTCTTTAGGGTTCATTACAGAACCTTAAACTAAAAAACCAGGTTACTGTGTTGTCTGAGCTTAGATGTTTTTTCTCAAATATTAGAATTCCTAGAATAATGGTCTGTATTGATGATGCTTTCTAAACCAAATAAGCAGGTACGATATATTCAGTCTGCTAATGTGTGTGTTTAATTTTATTAAATTATTTATTTGAAGTAGAGGTTGAATGTTATTGAGGTATAAGTAAACCACTTTTAGGTTCATTTAAGAGCCACAATACTGATAGGTTGTACAAACGTAAATATACTAAAAAGTATGATTTCTCTAGATTAAACACAAAGTATAAAATTAGCATTTATTTTACTTAACAGTGCAAGTAGTAAATGACACATTATTAAATATTTGTGAGAAATAACACTTATTTCTGTACATTTGTAAAATTTCACTACAAAATAATTAAGCTCAGTATGTGAAATAATTCTCAGTTTAGTTTCAAATAAGTCTAACCAAACCCTTATCTCAGTTAAAAAAATTAAGCCTTTCTATGGATAATACGTATTTCACAAATTCCACTTATTTTGATGGAAAATTAAAAATAGGCAAAATTACTGTGAGTGCTTGTGGCATTATTCTCAGAATTTTCTGGGAAAGAAAGATAAAAGAGCCACTGGTATTTTAAGTTGTTTTCAAGTCTCCCTGTTACTTTCTAGTGCTTTTAATAAAAATGATCTTCAGTGTAGTGGGCAAAAAAATACCTTCACCACCCCACCCCCTCATTTTTGTCATTGATCGAAATCTTTATATCATCAGAACACTGGCAATGGAACCGCTGTTTAAAAAAGGCAGTAAATAACACTTCCCATGGGGATTGAGTGCACCCTCAGTAAATTTGCAGATGACACCAAGTTAGGTGGGAGTGTTAGCCTGCCAAAGGGTAGAAAGGCTTTGCAGAGGGACCTGAACAGACTGGATGGATGGTCCAAGTCCAATGGGATGAGATTCAATAAAGGCAAGTGCCGGGTCCTGCACTTAGATCCCAACAGCCCCATGCTCCACTACAGGCTTGGGGAACAGCAGCTGGAGAACTGCCTAGCAGAAAAGGTCCTGGAGATGTTGGTTGATGGTCAGCTAAACATAGCACTCGGGAGGTGATTGTGCCCCTGTACTTGGCACTGGTGAAGCCCTACCTCGAGTACTTTGTCCTGTTTTGGGCCCCTTACCACAAAAAAGACATTGAGGTGTTGGAGCAGATCCAGAGAAGGGCAACGAAGCTGGTGAGGGGTCTGGAGAGTAAGTCTTATGGGGAGTGGCTGAAGGAGCGGTGTGGTTCAGCCTGGACAAAAGGAAGCTGAGGGGAGACCTTATTGCTCTTTACAACCACCTGAAAGGAGGTTGTAGAGACGTGGGACGTGGGACTTCTCCCAAGTTAGAGGTGATGGGGCAAGAGGAAATGGCCTTATGTTGTGCCAGGGGAAGTTCAGATTGGACATTAGGAAAGAATTTCACACTGAAAGGTTTATTAAGTGTTGGAATGGGCTGCCCAGGGAAGTGGTTGAGGCACCATTCATTGAGGTATTTAAAAGACCGGTAGACATGGTGCTTAGAGAGATGTTTTAGTCATGTTTTTTGTCAGTGTTAGATTAATGGTTGGATTAGGTGATCTTAAAGGTCCCTTCCAACCTAGACGATTCTGTGTTTCTATGGTTCAATGCCAGGCGGCCAAACCGGTAACCCCATCTTGTAAAATCTTGGATGTGCAGAATCCGTAAGGCAGAGTGTTGCACCCAGAAGCAGCACGCAATGTTGTGTATGTGAAAGACGGTTTTGCCTTTTGGGGAGAATAAGAATGAAGCATTATTTCTTCCATTCCCTGTATTGAGTTTGTTAACTTAGTAGTATCCCTTTCAGGAGGAGGGGGGGGGTGAAATTGTATGTTTCTGCATGTTAGGTTGGTTTGGTTTTTTTTAAAAAAAATTAATATTGGCTTAACAAATTAATGTTTGCATGTGTAAATGATCTAATATCTGATAGTGATCGGATATCTTGAAACTAGCCACATTAAGCATCTAGCAATTAGTAGATGTCAGTAATTCTTATTTGAATGTTTTAGGGAGTCCAGTCTTTTTTAATAGTAGAAGTAGCAGTATGTGGCAACAGGGAGGTTTGGTCTCAAACTCATAAGTTACTCACAGAATTTTTTTACAATATTCAGAGTTATTTAAAACAAAATACAAAGGTAGTCACTCAAATGTTGTTACTGCTCAATCACGTTGTTTTCTTCCCTTTAGTGGTTTAAAACGTTCAAAAAGTACCTCTGGTCTTTGCATTTCACAACCTACGAGTCTCCATAAGGTTTTAAGCTTCTTTTATAATGCCCCAAATCGCACTTAAACTTATATCTACAAAGGTGTTTTCTTTTCATTCAATCTGTTCCACTTTGTTTCAAGTTACAATTGCAAGAGAAGTCTTTTTAGTCCGTGTTAGAAATAAATTAAACCATCACTCAATAGCAAACATTCATTGCCCCTACCAGAAAATTTGATTTAGAGTGTAATTTGCAATTAAACTAATATTTAACTTGCTGTCAAAGCTAAATTTAAATAAAAGTCTTATTAGAAATGCTGACAGGCAGGCCAGCACAGGTACAGTTTTTAATCTACTTTTCTGGATGCTGCTGTGCTTGTGCAGAAACCTCAAAACCTGAATACAGTGGCAAAAACTTGCAGAATTTTACCTGTGTAAGAAATAAAAATAGCATGATACTGGTTCAGGATAAGCCAGAAAATAATTAAGCAAGCTGAAAATGGCTAATGATAGTTTTTGCTAATGCCATTAATTTCCTTCAGTTTTGTTTTATGGGGCAATGATAGACCTCAAGGTGTCCAACTTTAAGAAGCATAAGAGTGAGCGCCTTTTTGTGTGTCACTAAAATGAAAGTATTTGAATTCTTGTTAAAATCAAAGTCAGCTTCATTCATCTTAAAAGCAATTTATGTTGTGTTAGGTGGGTTTTTTTACCCCACTGACCCAAGCATCTGGAAGGGTGGTGCTTGGTAGTAGTAGTAGGTACTACAGGACTCCTGCTGAGGTTGGGGAAAGTCCAAGTGGTACTGAATACTACAGTTGTTTTTTAAACCTATTCCAGCCCTGTTCTAGTAAATAAATAAAGAGATGTCACCAGAAATACGCCTTGTAGTGCAGTACTCCATTACTAGTATAGTCATCTAAGGGGGTATACACAAATAACTTTGAGAGACCCTAGTGCATCATTAAGTTACATTGAAAGCCAAGCAGATACTCATATTGACCTGAACTGATACCTGTTAAAATGTGTGAAAACATCAAGGAGACCCTGTGACGCAGTAGAAGAGTTCAGGTTCTCATCTGTCATTTCATCACAGTCATTAAGAGTAAAACTACACTGGTGTGTAAAAACTTCCTTTGCTTAGAAAAGTCATATAAAAATCACTGAATACAAAATATCTGAGAGAGAGAGAGGAGAAACAAATTTGTGAAAATAGGGATGGAAAAAGTAGTCTTTCTCATTGTAATAACTTTTGTGGTGCAGGAGTTTTGTTTTTTGATTTTTCTTTCCTGTCCAATAGTCAAGCAATTCTGAGGCATACTGTTAGCTACTTTTGAGAGTTAGGAAAAGGCATTAAGTTGCATAGGACTCTATCTTAAGTTCCTTTAAGCAGCAAAACTGGCTGGTAAAAATGCTGGGGTGTAAGAATGAACAATTTAATACTGTGGTTTTTCCACATACTATTTCTGATGACAGGATAAGGAATAAAGTGAAAACTACTTCTAGCTGAAGTCTATAGTCATGTAAGAGTTAGAACTGATTGCAAAGAGTAGTTTTCTTGTAATACAACTCACATTATACATGGAAGTTGATATTTTTATTTGATGGATGATTCAATTTGCAATTTCGGTTTCCCCAGCCACAGTCAGCTCTGCAGGTAACCGGGCCTCAGAGAATGTGAAATACTCACTATCACCTCGTTCTTAGTTAATGCGTTGATCCTGTGTGCACCAACCTCCGTGAACACTAAAAGTTCACAACAGGTATTTAATGCAGTTTTCCACTTAAATCATTCCTGTCTGAAAATTCATGTCCTATTAAATTTCAAATAACATCTCCTTTATATGAACTGGATCTTTACTGTGTAGTCTACTTACTGTATTGTCAGGCTTCACATTTTTCAGATGCTCTTATTCTTGAAAAATCTTTTTCAAATGACCATATTAACTCAAGGAAATAGGCACTGGCATATGCAGTCTCTTCTAACACCAGTAATTGTTCTCTGTTACTTTAACCCATAGAAAAAAAAAGATTTCTTTACTCTGGCAAAAAAAAGGAATATATTTTTTCACCTAATTGCATTCTCTGCTTTTTCTGCTTTTATAGCCCCTCTTTAATAAATACATTTTGGGGCATGCAGTTTTCTGTAATACAGTCAGCTTCCAGTTACCTGAGATGCAGTGGGACTATCTGTGTCATGGTACCCTTGCAAATGCGTTTTTCTCCTGAAACAACTGTAGAAATAGATACCAGGGAACTTAAGCACGCACACACATCCTGGGAACTGCACCAGAGTAGAATAGCTCACATATAGCTCGGTCTGTGTTGAACAAGACAGCATAAATGGGTTGGCTGATTCTGCGGTGACTCCTATGTAACTTGTATGTGTTAAGCTCTGGGAATCAGAAAAGTTTATTTGCTTACACATGGCTTTTCAACTTAATTGGTCCCATGCACACGCAACAAAACTGTTCTGGTAAATCTCCGTGGACATGAATGATTCAAATACTTGTCTTACTAATTAATGCTCAGCTTGGGTATAAACCACCTTGTTGGCTCTGTTCCACTGTTGACCGTACTGGAGCAGAGCGAGGTTTTTAGAGGGGCCCTCAAGGAAGTTGACACCTTGTTCCTCATTCTCAGCTCTCTCTCTCTTAAGAGCTGACTTATCTTAATGCTGTGTGCTGAAGATACCCTTAAACCTGCCTCAGTTTTCTAAACCTGGAAAACTGAGATTAGTCAGTAGGACGCTTACTGTCTTTGCAGTTTTAACAACTAAGCATGTTCATGTCCGCAAAAAGGGTATCACTGCAAATCTCACCTGCATATCTAATTGTTCATGATGTATTGCTGGGAAGCAGAGGAAGATGTGCATGTGTGTAACTTATAGATACAAAGCTCACACGGTGCTTAAACAGTTTTTGAAAGACTGTGGAAGACAGTGCTAATAAGGAGATGTCATGTTGAAATGCAGTGTTCATTACATAGCTCATAGATTTTTAAATGCTTGTAACTTACTCAAGTGCTTTTCAGGGGGCTGAAATTATTCCAGGCTCCACTTCAACTTGAGGTCATTAATTTTTAAGCTCCTTTTATTTCTTTTCCCCTGTCTTTTAAGAAAAGACCACCAAACCCCTTTATTTCAAATGACAGGAGGTATTTTTTTTCTTTATTGTTTTGGGTTTTGTGTTTCTTTTTGGTTGGTTGGGTTGGGTTTTTTTTTGTTTTTTAACTACAGCACTAAAAAGATAAAGCTTTTGTTCAAACCTTTCTTGTTTCGTGACTGTTTAGACCTTTGAACAGTAATGATCACATAAAGAAAACTGGTGCAATAACTCTGGACTTTTCCTTGTAAAACACTGTATTTTATGAGATATTAACTCTATAACTATTACATTGATTTGTATGCAAAGGAAAGATTGTTGAAATAGTCTTTGTGCAAGGCCAGTAAACCTAAAATACCAATACAAAATTGAACTGTGAGTCGTGGTTCCATAAAATTGGACCTGTTTCATTCACAAGTACTGTGTTGTAAAAGTAGTTACACCCAAGTAATCAGACTTGTACCCAAGTAATAAACATAAATTTAATTCACTATCGATACTTAGTTTTCTAGTGCCACGTGGTAGAAAGCCAAAAGTTGTTATTATTAGTAAAATTATATTCAGTGAATATTTGCAAAGTTGTTTCTTTTAGACTGTTGAAAGTTTGCTATATAAATTATAGTTGTACAGTATCTTATATATTAGAAGTTTTCTGGATGAAATAATCTCAACACTTGCCTTTTTAAAGGATTTAAATTCCAACCTATATACTCTCACATTTTGAGTTCAATCTGGAAGAGTTGGGCTCTTTACCTTACTTGGGTTTACTTAGTAAATGATCTTTCATTAAACTTTCTTTTTTTTTTTTTTGCTAGGAGAATGCTACATGGATAGTACTTCTGTTTTTACTGAAGTCAGAATAAAGCAAAACTGCAAAAAACCAAATTTACACAGAAGTTTCCTCCCAAATTATTATTTTTTTTTTTACAGTTCAGACATAGGTGGCCTTTTCCTTACAGGTCATTAGCAGTGAGGTGAAAGTTAAGTGACGTCCCTAAGTGTAATGCTAGATAGGTACAATTATTGTTGTGGATGGCATCATCTATATGATGGGAGCAATTGTGTAGGCTGAAAGCAGTGTAAGCATAAGCAGATTAGCTGCATTGTACAGAGTAAGCTGGGCGTTCAGGGAAGCTTTCTAGTAAAAATGCATAGGTTTAAAAGCAGCCTCTGGAGAAGGGGAACAGTACTGTCTATCAGAAAGATAACTTGAATGCTAGATGTCTGAGTACAAGAGTGTCATTGAATTTGGTTTGCAAAGACCAAATTTAAGAATGCTTTAACCATGTATCTTGTCATTAATATAAGATGGAATGCAAGTATTTCTTTCAGGAGGCCTTGTGCCCACAGGGCAGATATAAAGATGGCAGCCAGGGATTGTGGTAGTGCTCTCACCAGGATTTAATCAAGGATAATACACAATTACAAAGGGCTTCTTCCCCCTTCTCCACTGTGGAAGTGGTTGATACTGGAAATTTTCAGCCTAACTACTTAGACTGATGAATGAAATCACAGTTGTGATTTCAGCCTGAACAGTTTAGGCATCTGTGAGGGAAAGTAATTTTAAACATATAACTCTTAAATTTAAGATGATTAACTACCCTATTCTACTCCCTAATCTCTCATTCTTTTCAACATATAGGCCATCACTTTTAACTTCTCCCTCACCCACAACATTTTTGAAGTCATTTTAGAAGCTGATAATGTATGAAACATTTTTCTCTTTTGTGCCTCTTTTTTGCTGTATGTGTATATCATAACAGTTTATTATGTGGACAGCAAAAATTACTTCATCATTTAGCTCAGTTTATACGTTAAATTATGCTGTCCTGTTGACCGTGTCTTCAGCTGTTCACTCACAGCCAAAATTTAGGATGTATTCATCTCTCTGACCATTGCTTCCACTTCAAGAAGACCACAGAGGATCATTATTGTCATACGGCAACAAAGTCAAGAATGGGGAAGGGAGACTGAATTCTTAGCCACAGAGGAAAACGAGGAGTAGAACCTAAATGCAAATCTGGATTACAGTTACATTCCGCTGGTTTGAAGGCCGTAACTTGTTTTGTTGTATGCTCATTCCTTATAGTACCCGTATCATGTTAGTGCCTGAAATATTTATCTAGTAATTAGAACACAATGAGAACCTTTGCTTAAACCTTCAAGCAGAACAAAACACCCTAAGCCTCCAAATCCTATAGACAAACCAATAAACAAGTTAAAAAAAAAAAAACCACCAATAGAAAATCAGTCATTTCTTAACAGTCTCTCTTCTTCCTTTTCTCTTTCCCTCCTTCCCTCCTTCACTTTCTTTACCATCCACTCCCAAATTTGGCTCACTGACACAACCTTTTGGAATATTAGTAAGCATGCATATTTCAGTAGACTTATAAATTCTTCTTAAATTTAATCTTGATGCTACTAAAGACAGAGGCACAGAGGGTTCTCGGAGAACAGAGGAACAGGAGTGGATCTCAGGACCACTCACATCTCTAGTACCACAGGGCTGTCTGTGTTTCCTCAAATGTGGAAGGACAAGGGGAGGAGCTTGCCTTTCCAGTACACTGACAAGGAACATCATATGCCTTTGGAGGACAGGGCTATCAGATCCAAGTCCCTCAAAGAAGAAATTAAAAGGGCTCAAACACACTGATAGGTCTGAGACAGTCTCCACTACCCTCTGTTTGGCACAAACCCAGGAATTGTATTCACCCTTTATTTTTCCCATTAACTTGCAGTCCACTGTCCAGTTATCCTTTTAGATCTGGACATCAAACAGCTCTCAGCATACTCGTGTGGAGCCCATCATGTCTCCCATGTGGGGCGTGATCTCTGTCTCATGTAATCATTGACTTGATCCTCCTTCACTGCTAGTATTTCCTCTCTTTTCCAAACCCTGCCCTTGGGCACAGAGAGACCTTGTTGGTTCACCTTCAGGCTGAGGCAGAGAAGGAATCAGATACCTCAGCCTGTATCTCTATGTGCTGTAATTAAATCACCCACCCTATTCAGCCATGGTCCCACATCTCCTTTGTTCCACTTTGTCCCAATAATATAGTGGTCTTTCTGTTGTATTCAATTTCTGTTGCAAATTTACCTCTAGATCACCTTCTGTCTTTCCTAATACCATCCCTGCAAGCCCAGACAATGTTTTCAAACTCCTCCTTTCTAGCTTATCTCTGCTTCCGTCTCTTGACAGAGGAGGGAGTTTTATTCCACAAATACTTAGCTTTAGTTATGTGAATGCCCACTGCACGTGTGTGAGAACTGGGAAACTGCATATCAACTAGAAGCAGTTGCAGCATGCATTTTCACACATGCGAAGGAGACTTTTAGATGGGCTTTCTCTCATCAGTTTCTGTGTAACAGTTACTATGTGAAAAACAAATACTGAATGCGTCTATACGAAAGATGCTATATGTGCAATCTGAAATGTTTTCTTTCTGTTATCACTTACCCTCAGCATCACTGGAGTGACTAATTTAGCCCAGTTTATTTATAGATGCAGTACAACAAAGCTGCATTTGGCTAGGGCTTTTAGTATTCCAGTCAGTAATAAAATTATTCACAATCATAGTTCTATTCTTTTGGAACTTACTACTGATAATTATATTGGAGAAAAATATGCCTTTCTTTGGATTCTGTTTTCAAAAGTCCCATATATGTGTTTCATATTGATAGATAGGAAAGCCGATCTTGAGGGCGAAAGAATTTTTTAAGTATGATTTCTTCAGTTAAAAATCTCATGGACTAAAATGCTTTAGGTTTTGACATAGGTTTGGAAATTTAACATTATATAAAGATATTTCAGAAGTACAACTGCATTAGCAAACTGGAAAACCTATATAGAAAATGTTTAAGATTTTTTTTTTTTTTTACTATTTGCAACTACCTCATAAGTCTTTTATATATTTTGTATGATCACTGAATCATAAATACAGACTATACTAAAAAGAAAAAAATAAAATGTAGTTATGTTCATTTGTAGCTCTTTTTTATAATATCTAGTGTGTCTCTACCTACCATTGTAGTTACACGCTTATCTTAAAAAAATCACTGGTTATCGTGTTTCAAATATTTATTATAATAACCTAAATGATGTTCATTTACTATCTTGTGGGATTCAGTATGTTTATAGTTATAATCATGTGATGATCAATTGTTTTCTTTTAATAGTCTTGTTACTGCCCACTCACAACAGAGCCGATATGTTTTTTATTTGTTATGAAATACAGATGACAATAAGTGATATTGAATATTCCAGAATTCATAGTTTTAGGGGACTTAAGTAGTAATGTAGTAATTTAGAAGGGTTATTTAATGAATCAAACCAAGTCCATTACATATGGCAAGATAAGTGTCTTATTTAGATAAATGAAGTTTCAGCTATTTCTACCTTTTCTAAAATTGGGTCAGCCATATTGTGATATGAAAATGTGCACTTAGGGCGCCCATGTAACCTGAACAACCCTATCACTAGCACCCACACAACCTTAACTGCTTTATCACAGCTGCTTTCCAAACGAGCACTGCCATTTCACTCTTCAAGGCAGGATATATTTGAATTCAGGAATAGTTCTATTTTTGTATAGCAAAGCTTATGTCAGACTTAAAAGTTGGTTGTTACATAAGATTTTGGTAAGTCACTATCGTCTATAGATCTTAAAAAGTATTCTGTTTTACACTTTTAAAGACAGACTTTGAAACCTGACTGCTTTTTTTTTAAACTACAGATAGCAGGGGTAAGTATTTGAGAATGCAGTTAGCAGTTGTGTATCGAAATACCAGCTCTGTGTGCTAAATCAAGCTTAGCTCACAGAAAGTTAGTTACAAATTTAGTTTAAAACATTAAAGGCACATTTATGCCAAAATCACTGTATACGTTGACTAGAAGCTCTGATGATTTCTCCTGTCTAGACAGCAGTATGATAGGGGGATGCCTTCCAGCACTGTTGGGGACACATGACCACAGTACTGCAGCAGTAGAATAGACATTGTAAAATAAAGCATGAAGTGCTTGTCTGGTATGCCTCTGGAATGTCACACTGGTGTTAATTCAAGTAAAAGAATACCTGAAGAGTGCTTCCAAAATTCTGAGTGTCACTGCTGATCCGTGAGAAGCTACGCTGCTGAGCAGCTAATTGGATGTCACAGTCTATTTTTATAAAGAAAACCTGCATTTCTCTCTTAACACACTCTCATTCATATTTTAGATTTATTTTTACATATTTCTGTTAAAACTTGCTGTTTAGTTTACACATAGGCAAAGCTTTGGATGAAGGGTTCTTTGCTTTTATTTGGTAAGTTTTCTTCATATGCTTTGCTAATAAGGAAACAGCTGTTATTCATAATAGTCAAATAGCTTGGATATTCAAAACTACGTGAATAAAAGCAAAATGAAATAGTAATGTAACTGATAATGTACTGTTTTGCAAACACTGAAGGAAAAACATGGACTTTTCAAATGTGTTTTCTAAAGTCCTGAGCCTCTCTGTAGGCACTGATATACTTTCATCAAGAAAAGGGTATTGGTTTTGGTTAGTGAATCCTCTCATAGTATTGATGTCAGTGGATACTGAGAATACTCCATATTTTAAAATCAAGTTATGTACGTGGTGAGTGAGTAAGGACCTACAAGCCTGAATTAGGGCATCAAGCTCTGAAACTTCTGGATTAAGATAATACTGATTCTTTTCATATGTAGTATGTGTACAGATATAATAGTATGTCCAGTGGTGATGATACGAGATAATTTTGTAAGGGATATTTTTAGGAGAGCTGTCTTACCTGTCTTTATGTTAAAGATTTAAAATAGTTTCATATTATCTGGTTTCTGGAAGTTTTTATGTGCATCTTGGCTGTAATGGAAACGCCAGGGTTATTTAGGTTTTTTATTTATAATGGACATGCATTTAACTGACACTGGAAATGAGATTATATATCTATATTGTCTTATTTTTATTTCAGTTAGTCTTGTAATCTTGTTCCTTTGTTAATGAATTTGTTTAGAAGCTACACTGAATACCCCCTCAATATTCTTTACATTTCATTTTATCAACTAACGTTAGTAACACTGTACTTAAAAACCACACTAGAGTTGATATTACATCATGTTCTGGCCTCAATGTATCTAGGTATATAAGGTTTAATGTAGCCGAATGTTTGTGTTTTATTTTGCTGCCTAGGAATGAGTTTTAAATTATTTGTACATCTCTGATCAAAAATCATTTTGATTGCTTCTCCCTAGTTAAATTCATGTCCTTACTACTTTTCTAGAGATTCAGAGTATCTGCCCGTAAATTGTGATACAAATAGTTTTGAAGCTAAACAGAAGAATTAATTTCCATTGCTTTATTCACTCACGTTAGAAATGGTTTTTCAGTGCCCTAGGTTTGAAAAGACACAACTCTCTTAACTCTGAGAATTTGCATAGGAGCATCTATCTTAATTCTTCTGTTTTTTATCTATTGTGGCTTTTTGTTTTTGTTGTTGGTCTGTTATGTAAACATGGTGAATACTATTTTCCTGGGAGGTTTTTAATTTCAGGAAGCATGCCAGAGACTTCAGCTTTTTGGTTTCTTAGATTCAGAAGGTATCTCTGTGATTTCAGAAAATTGTTGCATCTTCCTTTATTTTGATAACTTTTGATGGTTAAGAATATGACAGATTCATATTTCATAATTTGCTGAACTTAAATTGCAGTATCAGCCCAAGAGGAAAATAGCAAGCATTTTCTAAATAACAAGTGAGGGTCTTGGTCCCAAGAGCATGGTGTGACAGGTGTGAGGCAGGTACAGGTTTACCCCAGGGGCTAGGGTGATTGTGACTTTTGTTAACGTGGATTGGTACAGCAGATGCTTTTGTGTCATGTAGCAGAGTCACATATCTGTGCAACCATCCCCTTCTATAAACTGAAGGTGCATCCTTCCATGTGGGATGATAGTACAGATAACAGATACGGGTTTTTGTTCCTTTAATCTATCGGTTTGAAACCCATGCAACACGGTTTAGTAGCTGTCAGTGGCTTATTTTTCCTCTCCTTCTACCCAAAATTTACAGAGCACAATTACGTGTCTGAAATAGGAAGAGGCCAATCTTTTCTGTGTAAACTATGTATATTACCAAATATTTCAACAAATAATCTGGGCAAGTTTTTCCTTCTCCTTTTGGAGTATGTGGGTAGCCTAAGAGTTTGAGTGTAATCTGAATCTTCTCTTAAACAGAACATACTAAAAGACAGTGGAAAGAAAGAATGGGTTTGTCCCAAAAGCTTCCTGAATGCCCTTAAATACAGGTGTATCTCTTGTGTACCAGCAAAAGATACACTCTAAAAGCAACTGTTTCAGTGTACATATTGGACTGACGGATTTGTTATACTAATTTATGTGCCAGAATGAGTCATATTCTGCTACTACACAATTCAAATGTGTGTCCAGAGTAGTTAATCAGGAAAGTGCTCAAAGTTAGGGCAGAATATAACAAGATTAGGTTGGTTACTTACCAGCCAAAAATCGATAAAAGAGAATCTAATTATCACTTGAACTCTGTCCTTGTCAAATCAGTTGTGAATTAAAAAGGCCAATATCCTAATGCATAATAAACAAAATAAACTTTGAAACCTCCTTCAGGAAGGAATAAGATTTGCTTTCTACTTGAGTAACTAAGATGTGATGTACATCCCCATACTTTGTCTACCTTCTAAACTAATGAACCAAAGTAAGCTACCTGTTAATTCGCAGTGTCAAAATTTATGCTTAATAAACCAACACTTTTATTCTCACTTGATGATACTAAATTAATGAAGAAAGATCTATCCAGAAAAAAAAAAAAAGGAAACACCCACAACCTGTAGGACTTGTGTCTGGTTTTGATTGATTTTCAGGGATGGGTGGTCGGAATGGGATACGGACCCGGAATAACGATGGAATCTCAATATGAGTATAGTCGTTCTCCTTTATTTGACGCACTTACAAAGTTTATATAGACAATCAAGCAGAGCACGCGATAGCAACATCTATGCGATGAGTTCACTACACTTGTCCACATGTCTAAAGCAATTATATGATTGGCACAAGGGTGCTGTTCACGCAAAGGGGTCTGATGGAATTTGATGCACTTGGTTCCACTTATCTACCAAGTCGCTACTCCCTGGTGCTGTTCAAGGATAGTTCACTGTGTTCTCCGGGCTTTCTGCAACCCCAGGAAAACAGGATTGCTCACATCAACCAGAACATGGCCTATTTCACTTAGCCACCCTTCCACAATGGGTTATGTGTAGGGTTATGTGTAGTATAGACTTTAGAAAAGTCTAAAGTACTCTCCTCGTTTCCAGGATTGTATGGAAGAATGTGCATTTATTCTAAAAGAAATCCCCTCTCTTACTTAGTGTTTCAAGTTGTCATGACAAAAACAAGTCAAGGGCATTGGAATAGGCAGGTTTTTTTCAACTTCCAAATATTGTGAATTTCTTTAACTCATACTTTAGTTCCTTAAATTATCTTGCTGCCTCATGTAATTTAAACTACTTATGGATTTTTTGAGGTATAGCTAGCCCTTATTGTAGAATTTTTGTCTGTATGTAAGAAAAGAACTATCTATGAAGAAAATTGAACTGCTCAGGGTTTCTTCCAGAATGGGAAACAACCTTCTAAAATTGCATGCCTAAGATTACATAATAGGCAAGAAGTAATAGAAATTTAATAATTTTTCCATGTCTACAGAAATGTTGTCTAAGATTTCTTAGCTAGAATTAAAATGATGTTCTGTTTTAAAGGGAGAACAAATTAAGTCGTTAAAGAAGAACAAGAGATTTTTCTCAGTTATTTTTGTTTGGTGTGGTTTGTTTTTTATACTTTGACAGCTCTCTGCATCTTGCTTAGGACTGATTTTACCTAGATTTCTCCATGCAGCCTGCTCAAGTGGTAGGTTTATATGCCCATGGCAGGGGGTTAGAACTAGATCATCTTTAAGGTCCCTTCCAACTCTAACCATTCTATGATTCTATGATCTCTCTTTTTCATGACTTCTAAAGTAATAATCCAAATAGCTTTGATATTTTTTTAATAGTAGTACTTCTTGTTCCGGAACTAGTTAAAAGGGACTGTCCCATTCTCGGTGCATGGCTGCTTCTCACAGATAAATTTCCCTTTTATCTGACCATGGTGGAAGGCATCTGAAGAGCTTCAAACAGAAGTTCAGAAGACACGTGTAGAGAGTAGGATGCTCGATCAGGTTATAGTTGCCCATGTTCAGCATAACCATGGCTCATTTCTCCTATTAGAAGAAGGGATTGCTCTTGACTATTCTGAGTCTTAAAAACGAGCCAGCAAAGGAATAAAAAAAAGGTTGCTCTAGCTACCCAGTCCATGGACAAGAACTATTGATTGTATAGGGCTCTGTATATTTTCTCAGTTATTGCCCAGTAAGAGTCCAATGAAACGCTTTGTGAAGGTCAAAGTTATGTTTAACCCCTATAATAAAAAAAGAGGTCTGCTGGACATACCTGAAGCCTTCCAATAGATTAGATTGCTGCAGTCCTACTATTTTGTAGCCCATATAAATGGCATTGTACTGAGGTACTATGAAACATAGAATGATTTTATTTGTAACATGGAGCTGAAGGAGGTTAGAAACATAAGTGCCAACAATCACCTGTAGAATTTTGACTTAATATATTAATAGTAAAGGAAAATACATTTACATCTCCCTTAAGCTTATTTTATTCTATAATGGGTACAGATTTTTACATAACTGTAGGACTGGGGCCTGGAAAAGTGTGGAAAAAACAACAAACTTGAGAAATCTGCTTCATCTGTTCCATTTGAATTAAAGCATTTAGTGTGAAGAAGCACTCAGTGAGGTTTTTAGGGATCATTGTTTTTTGTCTCTTTTCTTTTGAAAGTTATGTTGTAATTCTGACATTCAAATGACCTGATGTTATCCTTAACAACATTTTCTTCGTAGAGCATGGGATTCCGATTTCAGAAATGCAAGTACTATGTTTTTAGGTAGTGTAAAATTTGTTCCTCTCCCCCAAGCCTCATGTAGGTAGAATTTGCTGAACTTGTTAAAAATGAGAAATGTTTTATTCTGTCGGGCATGTTTCTTACTTCCTCTTTAGGTAGCTTGCTATAGCATTCCTGTGGTTTTGTTCTGTTTTTATAGCTTTTGGTTCTCTTCTGGTCCTTTATAAGCATCAAGCAGTTTAGGTCTTGCAGATGTTCAGTACAATGTATTGTCAAACCTTGGTCTTCTGATCATTGTTTTCCTCCGTCAATCAACAGTATTACTTGTGATGAGGTGAGTTTGTACTCTTTGAAGTTGGCTTAGGTGCCTCCTATTTTACATATCTTTGCATACTTTACCTCAGCATATCTTCCTGAGTCTCACTGCATCAAAGTTCATTGTGAAGTATTACCCTTAACTTTTCTGAGCATCAATTGACAGACACAGTTGTTCAAAGTGGTGTGATTCCTATTCCTGTGTTAGGCTTGCATTATTTGCCTGAAGTAATTTTCTTGGGTACTAATTCTTCCTAACATTAGATAGAATTTAATATATAGTTGCCGCTTGTAAGCATAAGTGCTTCAAATCAAATGCAGATTATACACATCAAAACCAACCTGTTCAAGTTTGGCCTGTAAACTACAGTGGAAATCATAAATAGGGACATTGTGAGAAGTTACCAAAGCCTTTTATGTGTGAAGATTATTGCAAAAACTGACACAGAAGCAAGGTGAGAAATGGGGTGTGTTGATTTTAATAAAGATACAGGGAACATGTGTCATCTAAGAACATTAAGACATTCAGGAGAAAATTGAATACAATCACAAATGATAAAGTAGACTGATAGAACAAGGTAATAAAAATGCTTCAGAATAGAGAAAATCATAGCTTTTCAGATCAGCTCTAAGCAAGATGTCAAATCAAAGTGGGAGGCAAAATATCTCAGGATCACAGATTTATTAAAATCTACTTACATTATGTAATTTTGAAAATGTTAATTGTAATTCTCTAAATATGCAAATAAAAAGATTTGGTGGGTGACTTCATTGGTGGCTTATATTTCAGTTTTAAAAGAGAAGGGCTTGATAAAATGACGCAAAAAAAGGAAAGAAAACCTGGTTTCAAGCCCCATATGTGTAAGTGGCCTAGATGTGATAGAATTTATTAAAGCTTTCAGAAGTTCTGCATTAAAATAACTGTCAATTTTTGGTGTCATCTTAGCAGGGCTTCTAGAAACTGCTACCAATCGACTTCCATAGTTAAGAAAAGAGTTGGCGTAAGCCAGGCGTAGCTGGTTTGTATATTCACTATGTCAAATTAAAAGCAAAAAAATTTCTGGTTTTATCCTACACACTGTTGAGTTGGCAACTCCTGCTGGAAGGTCTTTTTCTGTTAAAAAAAAATACTTTTTAGAACTTGCAAAATTGGGAAGCTTTTTTCCCCTCACATGACTCAATGTGATAAGTCAATAGGGACAATGAAAATTTTTCCCAATTTCATACTGAGGATAAGCAAAATGAAAGAGCTTATGTCTTAATTGTGTGGCCAAATCACAAAATAAAATTGCTTTACTTTTGTTATGATTCAAATTTCTTTTAATCTAGTGAAGTACAAACTTTTATTTTTTAAGTCGCAAAGAATGTGGTTTGGTACCAATTTTAAAAATGCCAATTGATTTATATAATAAAAAAAAAATAAATTAGGACTGTTGGTTGAGCTAACTCAAGCCTAAGTTATCAGATCAGGGAAAGAGTATGCTCATGAGCTTGAAAGAGAATGGTATTAGTTTGTCATCTAGTTGTGCTGCAGTTGGAAGTCCTGATACTGAGTGTGACCCATTACCCAAGCAGGAAATGTGGCCTTGGCAGTATATGAGGTGACCACTATTTCAGAGTGTATCACTTTTTTTTTTAGCTTTCTGCCAGACCTGAGCCCTGTCTTCAGGAGTTACTGTCACCCACTTTCTTCTGTGCTGCTTTGCAGAAGCATAGAGCTAACACAGCTTGGGTGGGAAATCTGATGGAACAGAAGGTAAATGTGAGAGCTTTTGTGTTCTGTTGACTTCCACCGGCTGAGAACAGTTCTGAAACTGGGCAGCTGGTGAAAACACTTTCCACCCTTGGAAGCTTCAGTGTCCCAGTGACTGTTTAGTATGATCTCTACAAGAAGATTTGAAGTCACTTTAGTTCCTGATACCACATTGGCTTCTCCAGAGCTTGTTTTGGTTACTGCTTCTGTTTGAGGAGTTGCTCCACAGCCTCGTTACCATTATGCAGTCTTCTTCCCTGCGGTCCTTTTTCTGCTACCTGTTACCACATCTGTAGATTACAAAAAGCTGGTGTTTGTTGGTGGATGCGTGAGGACGAGAGGCACTAGCTCTCTATTGCCTTCTCCACGCATGTTCCTTGGGGTTTTATACTTGAATCTGTTCCCTGGCTAGTGGATCCTGGAAATGTGTAGGTTACTTGTTTGAAGTTGCCAATGAGGGGCAGGAGGCTTTATGTTCTGGGGGAATGAGGAAGAGCAACTGAGACAGACAGGAGCGCTTTCTCATACTGATGAGTGTTCAGGGTAATTCACAGCATCCAGATACTTCTTTAGATTTAGTGAAGCACACCCCAGGACAGGCCAGAATCATAAAGCAGAAGATAAGGAAAGAGGAGGCTGGTGCCCTGTATGAATATAAAGCTATTCTCTGAGTTTGGCAAAGTGGAGTAGGATACACTGAAGGACTTTGAGTCCTTTCTCTTACTCTCTTCCTAAATTATATTCCACAGATGTTGCTTCTCCAAAGTACTACAAGTACATTGGATACATTGCAAGTTTCCTTGTAATATCAATATATCACTGGGGAAGAGGATCAAGTACTCTTTCTGCTCTTACTATTCTGCATCTTTCAACCTATTTCTGTGGACGGTTGAGAAAAAGAACAAACCAACCCCCCAGATAACCTAAGGCAAAACGGAAAGGCCAACAAGAAGGGTTAAAGAAATCCATGTGCCAGAAAGCTTGTCTTGGTCTATTTAAAATAAGGAGGAAATTAAGTACTCAATGTTAGCCTTATTAGCCTGTTGTTGCTTTCCACTACAGAAGTTAAGGTTTATTTTTGTCAGCATTTGCTGAAGAAATATATACATATATTTAAATGGAGGAGTCCTGATTTATTGGCTTTTTCATGGTTGCCCTTTATCATGTGAACAACCCTTGGCTGTTCCCCCTGACTTCTAAAACAATTCTCTGAAGGAAATAAACGCCTGAAAGGAAAGACCATGGGGCAAGATTACCATTTTGCACTAATGCATTTTGGGGGCAGGGGGTGTAGCTGTGGTGAGTGGAAAATATGGTATAAAACCAGGATAACATGGGAGTCCAGATCAAAATCACAAGCAGCTTTTGAAAGCAAGCTGCAGGCCCAGACAGATTCAGCTTTTTGTAATGCTTTTACATTTTCTTGAGAATATTACCAAGATTTGGTAATGACTGTTATAAGTGTTGTTTCTAATAGCTTAGATTTGTGAAAGGAAAGTTTGGATTCTCTATTTTATTATTGTGCTTTTTATGTGGGGCTTCCCCGCCAAGTTCCCCCCTTCCACCGAGATGGTATCTAGAGAAATAGTACACTGTTCTGGTACTTCTGGATGGTTTAATCTTAGCATCTGCCATCAGGGCAATGGGCTGCTTTAAGAACTTAGCTAGTTAACTATTTGCTGTTTATATTTCCCTTGCAAGGACATCTCTTATATTCTGGGTGATAAAACAAAAGTTCAATGTCATCTCATTACCATCTCTTTATTAATAACAAATATTATGTATGGCTATATAGAAACATTCTGTGGTAAGCTATACTTATGCTGAATAGGATTGGTTTATATTATTTATATAAACCTTTCTTTAGTAGCATAAGGAGCAGCTAGCCAGATACCTAGCTAGTTTTCTTAAATATTTTGCTTGTAGTGTTTACTTCGTATCCGCTGCATAGTATGAGGATAATTCAAACGATGCATTAGGATGCAAGATGATTGACCAGCAGTGAGCTACAGATGGTCTATTATTGAATTATAAAGTAACAGTGGGAAGGCAGGGACAATAATTATGGTATTTACCTGCACAGGGGCCAGCAAGCTGTTCAGAGTTAGTTGTGTGTGAGGCAGCCTTACTGTTTTGTACACTAAACCTTATTTTTCTGTTCACTTACTAGTAATCAGGAGGCAAGTGAGAAAAAGAAGCTCTCTTCAGGATGAATTAGCACAGACTAAGAGCCCATTAAGGGAATTCTCCAAATGTCTAATTCTATACCAAAGATTCCAGACAGTATATAAATAGTTATCGTCAGAGCTAACAAAAGATCACATCTTTTCATGCGCTAAAGATCACATCCATGTATGTAGCCTCTCAGCATATGATGTTTCATGCAGAAAAAAACGTGACACACAGGCTTTGCTACAATTTCACTCAGTATCTAACAGACAAAATAAATTTTTTTCCTTTTTATCATTTTTGATACATTCTCATATGGTGTTCTTTTGTATTTCTGCAGTATAGATAAGTGCTTCACAAACACATTCAACACAAGAAGGATGAAATGAGTATGGAGTGATGTATAGGTATTACAACAGAAAGTGTAATTATTCGTACCCATTTTAAAATTGAGTAAGAAAAGAACTATTTTTGACTAAGGATAACATCTAAGCAATTAGTTGGGAAGATGGTCTATCACATAATTTTAAATGTATTTTGATGACTGTCTTATAATTTTAATACTTTTTATCTCAAAGTTTAGATAGAAATGAACTCACAAAATTACACAAACTATTTAGTAGTCTGACTACCTGTTTGAAAAATGTCTGTGGGAGAACAAACTCCCCAAGGCACTTTTGAGGATGTCTTCTGTGTTAGAAAACAGCAGAAAGCCTGATCACTCAGTAGCTTTTATTGACTGACTGCTTGTGCAGTTCTGTTTCTCTTGGTGGATGGAATTTTGTCTCAGATTCCCTCGAGTTTGCTCAAGTGGCAGAATTACGCAGTCCCCTTCATTGTTAACAGGTGCACCCACATCTTCTCTCTTTAAATAATTCATTGTGTTTTGAAACTCTTTTTGTAAACAACATCTGACAGTACAAGACTGCTCGTATTCTTTCTATTCTTTGCTTAGAGATGTCACTCAACCAACCATTTGATTTCATAGTTTAAAAATGAATTTAATATTAAGCACATGCCCCAAATTCCACTTTGTGCATAATGTGTTGAGCCAAACAGATGCATTTAGTATGTGCTTACGTATTTTATTTCATTGAAACCACAGTAACTAATATTTTACCCTAGATTAAAGCTTTGTGTGTTACTTTGTCTCAAAAATCACAATTTAAGGCATGAAGACTTGGAGAGGATGATCAATTGGATGGCATATTAGCTGTGGCTAATGACTTTAAATGGAAGAAGTTTTTTAAAATGGTGGAAAATGACTGATGTAAAATACAGCATATTATTCTCACTTTTTTCTCATAGTCATAATGCTCCCCGCAAGCTACTGCAGATGGTTACAGTCTTTTTTCAAACTTTTTTTTTTTCGGTCTTGCATTTCCACAGCATTAGGCTTCATTATTTCTGTTGAATTGCTTTAGGGAAACCAACATCAACACTCATTTGCAATATCCAAGTAAGTTGATGGAGTATGATAGCTTGCTTTCAAAAAAAAGGCCATTTTTCTTTAACCCTTCATAGAGGAATTCTATAGCCAGACCTATTATCAATAATGCCTATAACTCCTTTTAGTAAAGGGAGGCTGCTCTTGGCAAAGGTTTAATATTATAAGCTTGCATGGTGTATTTATTTTGAATGTCTTTTTCTATATTAAGATAATTCCGTACTGTATTGAATAATGTTTCTATTGTTCATTTAAAGATTATATTAATCTGTCACTTCACAATGTTTCATTTGGCTTGTTTCATAGAATTATTAAAAAGTTGAGTTACAGGAAACCTATGAGGTCATCTTGTTCATCCCTAGAGTCCATAAGCAGAAGTAACTCTGCAACTAAATTATTATTGCCGTGAAGTAAAATGCCACTTTTCAGTTAGAAATTTGCCTGCCACAAATACTTGATTAGCTTGGTTCTGACCAATTTGCATCTTCTTTTTTGTATGTAACAGCATCAGCAGTACTGCAGTTCTAAGTTAGTCTGCCTCAGCTGTGTCTCCAACTAGTAGAGCAAGTGATAAAGACGCTACGTTGTATCTCTTTCTATCTTCCAGTAAATTATCGGGGGATATGGAATTCATATGAGCATTATTATTTTTAATACTTAGCCAAACCTAAGTTTTTCAGTTCTCCTATTTTAATAATAATATAATCAATGTTTAGTCATAATTGCTTATAATAACCATTCTTAGAGTGGCACTCTGTTCCCAACCCTTCTTAAACTCCTAAAAAACCTATACGTTGGTGGCCTCCCAAATTTTGCAAACATAGTCAAGGCAAACAATTTGAATTTAGCAAATGAAGGAAGGAAAAAAGGACGGGTTGTTGTCAAGGAGAAAAAGGCAGCATTTTTTAGATAGCTGAATTTCTAAAAAACTAGTGCTTTCAAAAAGACAGAACAGGCGGTATGATAATAGCTATCAAAAAACCCACCCCAAAACCAAGAAGGAAAATATACATGGTATACATGGAAAAATACACAACCAGGAGAATGTCAGATTAAATGAGAGAAGAAATGTGGAAGAAATCTTGTTTTGGCATCTTGAAATGTTCATATTTTCAAAAAGATTGTTATTAGTAACAGTATAAGAAGCTCATGAGTGTGGCTGCTGAACATAGTTTGTGCACTACTTAAGCAGTGACTTTGTATATTCAAGAAGTAATCTCTCTGAAGATTAGACCAGTTTTTGTCTTAGGTTGTAGCATCAGAGAAAACCTAAAAAGATGAAGGAAGAGTTAGTAGCACTATTGGTGAAAGGACAAGGAAAGAGCTGCTCCGTCTTGTTTTGAGTTGTAACTTTATGCCATTGCACTTCAAATTTCATTTGAAAGTGTTAATGGGAAGCCTGCTAACACGTAAAATGCTACTCTCTTATTCTCTTAGTTATCATAAAAAGGGGCTTGGCATTTGCTGGATTTTGCCCCCCTGCCCCCTTTCTCCTTCCTTCCTGAATCACATTTTGTTTCAGGCATTCAGTGTCAGTGGTGCAAAGTCTTATCCTAGAGACTGTACTTCAGCTGTCTGTGCACTCATTAGTTGTGGCATGATGTCATATCACAGTTTCGAGAAGTGTTAAGGCTTCTTTATATCAGCTTTATGCAAGTGCTCAGTGTTTCTATGTTACTGTCATCTATTCTCATCTGCGTAGAATTTTCAGTGCTTATCATTTCTAGTAATGCAAATTTCAACTTGAAATGTTTTCTTTATGAGGAACAATAGCTGACAGTTCTAAGAATAAAAAACCCCAAACCTCTAAGTTCATTGGTTTGGGTTTTTTTTCTCTTTAGCTTTACATTACTTCACAGTACATATATCATAATACCTGCCAAGTTTGTACTCAGAGATGTGCAGAGTCCCTTCTGACACACTGCTTTTTCTACTTATGATTTGTGTTACACGGATTGCTAATAAGATTGCAGAAAATGAGGTTACACTTGGCATTTCTGTTATAAGTCATAGTTGTTGGTACGTTTCATATGTCTGTATTTAAATTATGTTAGGTTGTTCTTTAGCATGCTTCCATTATTTGCACACTTGTCTCAATGCCATTTTACTTTCCTATATAGAAAACACTGTTGATGGCATAAGTTTCTGTAATTTTTCCAGATGACATTCAGGTTGGAAGGCACCTCTGGAGGACTTTACTCCAACCCCCTACTCAGACATCTGTCTTTCATGTCCCAGAAACACAATCCAAGAGAATTTACTCCATGATTTTCCATTGGGCTGAAGTTAATCGACTGGCTTTACTATGGCATCAGCCAGCTCTTTCAGCAGCCTTGCATGTGGTGCAACAAGTCCTACAGACTAAGTTCTTACAAGTAATCCCTTACCTGAACATCATTCACTGCTGGTAATTCCTCACCTCCTTCAACCCTGCCTCTCAGCACGGAGGCCCAGGAGTCTCAGCAGTATTCACTGATGCTTAATTGCCCACCCATTAAACCACAGTCCCACATTTTCTTTGTTTAACTTTTAATGTCGCAGTAGAAGATGTGGCTAACTGGTTGCTCTGGAAGCTAAGAGTTCTGCATGTTGTTACCCAGGGAAAGGAGGAGAGAGTAGAAAGGGAACTAAACTGTGAGAACAGCAGTCACTGTTCGAGAGTAAGGGGGGAGAGGCTTTGCTCGCTGGCAGATCCATAAGTAGGCACTGTGGGAGAGAATGGAAAGGAGGAGACTTGAAAGAGGATGTGAAAGTAGTGGGCACAGCTTGGATAGAGGGGGCAACTTCTTGATAAGGGTTAAACCAAGGGTGGAACCAGGTAATCAGGCCCGTGGAAAAGAACCCTTCATCAAGGTAATCTTTTTCTCCCCTTCTTCCCAGTGAGAGAAGACCTTCCATCCTATTTCCCACACTGTATCTAACTCTCAGGAGTTATACACATCTCCCACTTCATGATGGATCATCAGCATGCAAAGGGTCATACTTGCGGTCTGAAGTGTCCTCACAGGGGAACCACTTCTGTTCCAGAAAGTTATTTTTGCACACAAAGCAGTTAGTGGTGAAGTGCCCTGGTGCACGTAACACTACGCAGAGAGTAAAGGGAGCTATTTGTTTAGTTGACCATGCCCTCCCCAACTCATGATGATCCATTGACATATTTTGGTCTGTGCTTACGGTGTCAGCCACTTGCCTCTCTACACCCGCAATGATAAGCACATAAGGAAGGAATGTAGGAGTAATACTTAAGTGATGGATGGTGTGGACTTCTCCAGTTCTCCCACGTCAAGCCTGGCAGTTTGAGTCCAGAGGTCAGGAACGTGCTCCAAATAAGCTGAAGTGTTCAGTGATTTGCTCTTATCTGAAGCCCTGATTTTATGGATTAAAGCCTGCCTGGGTGACCTTAAAGTATGATTTTTCAAGACATGTAAGTAAATTTCAAGTATGTTTTCAAGAAACCTGGCATCATCTTTTTTGGCTTAATGAAGCATTCCACTTGTACTAATGTGCAGTCACAAGTTAGAAACTTGCTGGTGCTGTCACCAAGCTGAGCTACTGCCGAAGACACTGGCAGCCCTCTTGGAGAGGTTAAGGCTTATAAGTAGTATCATATTTTTGGGGCACCAAGTCACACCTGTGTTTTCCAAGAGTAGGAAGAGGTAGCCATTGACTGAGAGGCAAGAAGAGAGTTGAAAGTAAAAGGGGTAATAAGTTACAGAAGCAGAAATGAAGTATAGCAAGGAGCAATTGCAGTAGGAGAAAGGGCAGGTAAAGAAAAGAAAAAAATTCAGACCAGAAATATGTGTGACTGAAGAAGGCACAGTTGAAGAATGAGATGAGGACACTTAGTCATTGGCAGTCACTTTATATGCTGGAGGAGCATCCTCATGTTTGCTGTGGTTTAAGAACTTCTAGTGGTGCTGGAGTTACATGTGGTGATGTGACCTCTGTATGAGTTTGACACTAATGACCTACGTCAAAGTTGTAGAACGCTTAGGTGAAGTACTTCTAGTTTAGCTTTCTAAAATCTAATTTGTTCACAAAACTGCTCTGAGAACTGAGCAATGATATAGAAAATGCAGTGAAGCTAATCACAGTATTTGGTGTGAGACTGCACTGTTTGACCAAATGGGATTGCTGTGTCCAAATGGGATTCAGCTTCTCTTAAAAAAGTTAAAAAGGCAAAAAAAGCAAATTTTGCTTGTGTTCTACAAACAGCATGGAGAAATTACTGTTTGTTGTGTATGAAAATAAAAAAAGCAAACAAACCAAACATCTCTATTTAGTTAAGTTTTCCAGATATTTTCTTGAATACATGTTCAAGTGTTTGATTTCCAACACCCTTGCTTTTCTTTTATTTCTTATACTCTTGCATTCATTGTATTGTTTCCAGCAATCTAAGCTGTTTAATGGGTTTACACAGCTTTAAATTGCATTTGAATCACAGTCTCAGATCATAATATGCATGACTAAAGATCTACATTTATAGAAATTTGGGTTTTTTCCCTTACAGTTTACTGTACAAACAGGAAATATTTCTTTGTGGTATAAAAGTTTACTTAATTTATTACTGACATCTTTGTTCTGATATTAGAATTTCTTCATTCCTTTACGAAAATAGTGTCAGCTATGCATAAGCTAGTCATCAAGAGACAAAAAAAGGTTTTAAAATGAGATAGCAGTTCAAACTTGTTGAGCCTTGGCCAATTCTCAGTCCTGTCTTCTTGACTTTATATTCTAAGGTAACTTCTTTTGTATTACAATAGAACAAATGCTGCTCGAAAACAAAGTGTGTGTGTGTGGGGGAGGGAATTAAATTAACTTTCTGACCTTTATAACTTTGCTTTTCCCCAGTCCATGTAATTTGTTTGATACTTTTTCTTTGTATAGACTAATTAATTGTTTGCAAAGCACTTTTTATGTGTTAAATAAATGCATAGTATTATTATTACAAGTATATTTATTTGCAATTCACTCATTTAATTGACCTCTATTTTACTACAGCTCATAATGAGAATCAATTAAACCCTTTTTCAGCCTTCATTGATCTTCTTTCATCCCACATTGTGTTTTCTGACTGTTTTTCATCTTGCGTTGTGATACGGAAGATTTCACAGAATTTTGTTTTCAATGCATATTTAAATAATCTAAGCTAAACTCTCATCCAATACAATGATGTTACGGACATCATTGTGATGATGGATGACCAAAGGAATGTTACTTAAAGCCAGTATCAGCAAAAGACTTTTGATTTGGATGTTATGAGAAAAAAAGGCTGTGTGTTGAAAGCATGGATACTGCCTTCTGTCATTTGTCTTCTTTCCAGTGTATGTGGCTGTCTTGAGAGGAGCAATCCATTACTCATTCTTTCCAAACTAGGGCAACTCATAAGGTTTCTCACTGTGGCAACACGTTCAGATTAGAAATTAAATGAGCACTTACCATCTACCACAGTGATGTTGTAATGGTTCAAACCGAGCTTCTAAATTGTCTTGTCAATTCCAGGCATAAAAAATAAGGAGGCATGTGCCAAAATTACAGGATAAGTACAAAATACACTGAATGCACCAAAGAGTGTATTGAAAGTCTCATATCTATATTTTAGCAAAATCATGTTTGAGTCTACTTGGCTTTTGGTTCAAACACTTTTTTTTTTGGCAAAACTGTGTGGGTGGTTAAGAAAATGAGAAGTGAAGAACACTGGCAAAGAAGGTTTTTGATCATCTTGAAACTTTATTAGCAGGGACATGAGTGATAGAGTCTCTCTGAGTTCAGTCTTCTGCTGGGGTAGATAACTTGTCTGGTACACAAAAATGTTGAGACAAGTTCACGTGCCTGAAGATTTACTAGCAGGAATCTGTGGCTGATGGCACGTATTGACTCTAACAGTGTAAGTTACTTCTGGGGAAAAATGGAAAAAATAAAAGAGGAGAGGAAAGTAGACAAGAGAAAGGACAAACTCCCTCAGTGGCCGGCTGGGAGGATAAGTGCTAGGGGGACCCCAGGCGAGCATCCTTCCCTGTGCACCCTCTCTAGTGCAGTAGGTGTTTTTCCCCATAGTATCTTTCCAACAGTAACTATGTAATTTTTTTTTAAGACTCCCAACTGATTGTTCCCACATATGATGCTGTTAGCGCTGACTGGAGCACATTTAGGTCAGCAGAAGGTGCTGCACACTGCTTGGCTGTTAGGCGCTCTGCATGTATACATTGCTTGCCCAGATGTAAACCAAGAGTTACTATAAAGGGCTAGGAAAAGGAAAGGAGAGTGACAAGTAACAGTTGCTTCCCTTGAGAACAACACTGTTGGGGTTTGCAGATAGAAGGCCATGAGAATGACAGCACAAGAGCAATTGCATGAGAAGCAGCCAAGAAAAATACTGTCACAGAGGCTCTTGCAAATGCTCCCTTGGCAGCTTGGGTGATGGGATGCAGAGCCTCAGCTAAAGGGCTCTTAGCCTTACAAAACGTAAGGCACTAAAAGCACTGTGTGAACATACCGCTTCGTCTTTGTCATGAACAGATATGTTTAATGTATCTCTAGTTGTTTGTGAGATGTTTTTACCCTTCTGAAGCCTAGTTATGGTGTTTTATAGTCGCTCAAGCACTTGCCGATACTTGTCATTAACTGTGGTAGTATTCAGTCATGGGATTACACCATCTCTTTGTTTGAGCTTGGTAAACTCTGATTTTTCTTTAATATTTTTTTTTCCCAATTTGGACATCAGTATTTTTTTCTGTATCCTCATTCCATTTGACATACTCTTTTAACTCCTTCCTAACAGGTGTCCTTAGTAAAAATGGAATCAATTACTCATTTGGTTTTTAAGTCATATATTGATCAACTTTAATTTTGTTTCTTACCTCAAGATGTAAAACCTTCCTTGTTCTTTTCTGTATTTAGCAGTTGTATCCCTATTTAGCTATTTTAAAGTGAAAATTAAATATATCTTAATGGTTACCGACCAAAGAAAGTAAACTCTTTTGAAGGATATTAAAAAAAAAAAAAAAACATAGAAAAAGAATTTTGAAACTTTGTGACTTAATTTTGTTTTGATTTAAATCAAAGAACCATGAACAAGAAGATAAAGCATCCTTTGTATACCACAATCGATATTTATGCTTACAGGTATTTGAAAGAAGTAGAATGCCTAAGAGAGAACATTAAAGAGGGCAATTTAAATAACTCTTTAGAACTTCAAGTAAACACAATTTTGTTTTTAGATTTTACAAGCTGAATGGGCAATCTTGGCGAGGAAAGAAGTGAAAATTTTATCTTTTTATTCCACAGAAAACGGTAGAGAAGCGATAAGCCTGTTGTGTAGGGCTTTTTGGTTTGGATTTTTTTTGTGTGTATGTGTATGTACTTGATACAGGTATTTATTTGCTTTTTACATGCATAACTCTCAAACTGCTGTGGAGAATCAACAAAATCCAAATATTCCTTAACATGACAAATACATAAATAAACATTATTTGGTTTTGAGCCAGTGAGTAAATTAGGAAGGTTACATTTTGAGTGTTATAGGTTATGAGAAAAACAATAAACGTTATTAATAATGACGTTTTAACTCTGATTTTTACACAAAATTGTCTGATTGTCAGGGTGTTTGTGTCCGTACAAAAAGATTGTGAAGCTTTGAAAAGCGGCAAATGAAGGATGTATATACCCCCTTTTTAAAAATATTTGCTATGGTTTTGTAATCTTACCCCTTATATGATTACCGAAAAATAAAATATAATAGGCACTGGACAAGATTTGTTCATTCTGTATTAACAAATTTTATTAGTTGGGGTTTTGGTTTTGTTGTTTTTTTTTTCCCTTTGGGAATTCAGGTATTTAGAATTACTCAAGAAAAAATATAACAAGGGAGGGAATGTAGGCTACGTCTCAGATAGGGAAGTTGTTTTTTTAACATATTTGACGGTTCTACTGAACAGTGGACTGTTGTTTGCCATTGAAATCAGAGTACAAGATTGTTCCTTTAATCAGGCTGTTGCAAATGGAGATCTGATTTGCGGATTTGCTCTAGATCATAAACTTGGTAGCTCAGCTGTTTATTTGCAACATACTGACCCAGGAAGAACTCTAAGATAACTGTTTGAAGAAAACACTATAGTGATGATATTAAACCTCTGTCAGCAAGCCTGTTTTTTACCATAAAAATGGTAAAGAAGGTATATCTAGTATGTGTGTAAGAACGTGACACTAGATAGGCATTTGTATGAATTTGTTCCTGAAAAAAAGACAAGCAATGGAAAGAATGCATTGCGATTATAGTTGCTTTCCAAACAGGGTAATAAAGAATAATACCAAAAGGCCTATTCTTCCTGCAAGTGTCACGCTTCATTATATTCAGGTGAGTTGCCCAGGATAGATTAAATCGATTTAGGTATTTAAAGTTGATTGGAAAATAATATCATACTTCCGTTCTTAAGGTTTACATACTATTATGAGTTTCTTGTAGTTCTTTTTTTCATGTTATAAAATATGAGTATAATCATCAACAGGTATTTTAAAATCAAGCTTTAACCCATTCCATCTTTGCGTTGTGTGATGACTTATTTAAACCAGTCCATTATACCTTGGTAGTAAAAAATTAATTTAAGTAGCTAATTATGGGAATAATAGGAAAATCTGGCAGGAAGCAAAAGCAGAAAAAAGAACAGTGTTTTTAAACACTGAACAGTTGGCAAGAAAAAATTTACTTGACAGCTAAACGTAGAATAAGGATAAAGACAAGCAACTCTTGTTCACCCTGTTCCCACAAATGATCCCATAAACACAAGAGCTTAGCAGGAGCTTCTCAGTACTCACAGCAGGGTCTAGCCGCTACCAAGAACATGCTGCCCAAGAGGCCATGTGAGGGCATTGTCAGCTTCTTCCACTTCACTGCAAGATGTCCTGAGTGAACCTGGAGATGGGACTCCAAGTTACAGCCTATTGCAGTGTTGGACGCTGGATAGCATCCTCTTGAGTGGAATGACGGAAGTGGAAACACTGTTTTGTTGTTTTTAAATAGAAAAGAAGGAAATAGAATGCCAAGAGGCAGGAGTGTGCAATAGGAAAGGTGCAAAAATAACCAAGTGAGAGTAGAGAGAGGAGAATAATCTGTAAGGAGAGGATAAGCAAGCTTTGGCGTTTGGTCTGGGACTCACCTCCAGCAATGCCAATGAACTTCCTGTCTTCACTTCGTACTAATCAAAGCTGACAGAATTATCTGCCTCCAGCAGAGGCAGATACAGGAGAACACACAAGGCCAGAAGTGGCTGTTTCTTATGCAGGGAAATTCCCTCTCAGAAATGGGAACCAGACATCATGACAGTATAACCTAAGCCACAAATGTGATTTCAGTCTCAAATGCAGAATCAATAAATGTCAATAAATCAATAAAGTCAAAAGTTACACCAGACTTACAAAATTACAGGGTATGAGTAAAATACAATAAATTCAGTTCATCTGGGAGAGCACCTAGAATTTAATATGCCAAAAATGGGTTCTATAAGTAGTAGGAAAAAACTTGATTTCAGAAAAAGAGACTGAAAGAAAATGGAGTGAGGTCAGGCAAACTCAGTATCATCCAAAAGATCCATATTGGAAAGTAGAGATATTAGTGAGTAATCCATTCTTGGAAGTCATACTCAAATCTTAAAATATCAGAAAAAGGAACAGAAATAATTGTGGCTTAATAGAACTAAGAACACCCTGAGAACATTAAAATGCAAATAAATACTGTTATTTAGTGCTAATGTTGAAATAAGCATAAAGAATGAAATAGGAATCAATAAACTGATGACTGCAATTACTAAAGTAGATTTTCTAATTGGAAGGAGAGGCTGAGAAAAAGAGAAGCTAGTTACTGGACAAAGAGGTCTAAGTATGTATTATTAAGGCTGAAGATGTGGTGTGAGCTGGTTTGTTTTTTGTAGAGGATAAATATGGATTTATTGCAAGCAAGTATTGGTTTTGAGAGGAGAGAGGCTAAAATCATGTAAGAAGCAGTCACACAATGTAAGAAAAAAGTGTAGACCTGTAGTAGCTCATAACAGCGACCAAATCTGTTGCTGTGGTTTGACTTTGCATATGAGCACTCTCTCATCTGTAACATCAGTAGCCTTGCTCTTGTCACCTGTCTACCCTACCTTCTCTGCTCGTGTGCAGTTCAATGTAAATATGCTCCTGCAGCTGGTGGGAGGTATGTCAGGTAAGCTTCTTGCCCTGAAAGTATTTCTAGAAATAGCAGAAAATTGTTGGCAGTCCTGTATAATTGTAGTGAAGTGCAACTCGGCAGAAGAGTTGTAAAAATCTCAGGCACTGAGAGTTGGTCTGAGAATGAGTCCCTCTCGTTTTCTTTTCTGTTCTAGCACTAACTCAAATAGCTGTGGCCGCTTAAAAAGTGTATGTTAGAGAAAAGGTGCCAGAGGGCTTGGGTGTCTGTTGAGAGCGTGAGCCAACTTACTATCTGAAACTCTATGGTGCTAGCAAAGTATGCAAAGAACAAATACAGAAATTGTGTACAGATACGCGAGATACAGTATGCTGAGAATAGATATAACCTTAATTAAATACGTACACAATTTGCAAAGTATCTAATATTGAAAAAAAGCCTGCACAACTCTCACTTGATGTTATGAAGATTAATTAAATACTTGATACAATGCTTGAGGTTTCTTAGATGGCAGTTCTCTGAAGGGAGAGAAAAATGAAGAAACAGTAAGCCAAAGCCCCGACTGGGAGAAAATCTTTGGAAATCTATTTTAAAGATGTGGCAGAATAACACCTAGTAAAACAGTTTGATAAAGAATATCCAGCATGAATTCAGGCAGAAGAGGTCATGCTGAACTAATCTCTTTGAGTTCTTTGAAAGTATTAGTGGTAAGAAAGATAAGGAAAATTTAGAGGATGTAGCATCCTTACATTTCAAAAAGAATTTGACAGGCTTTCACATCAGAGATAAATGCCTACGGAAAGAACTCTGGAGTAGGAGGTAAATGAAGATGTTGGTAAAAATATTTGAAAGCAAGGAAATGGGAACTGTGTGAATTTCAGAGAAGTTGAATGACATTGGTCTGGTCATTCTGTTTTATGAAACTTGGACAATAGGACCAAATATGACATTATTAATTATTAAAATGCTTGAAGAAAGAGAGCAGAAGTAACTTGGGGTTGTTAAATCAGTTGCTCAAAACTTGAGTCATTGGGGTTAAGATTTGTGAGGTACCTATGTATGTTCACACTCAGATAATCTCCTGTTACATGGTCACACCACAATGTCTATATTATTTGCCTTCTTTAACGTATAAAATGTTCACTCTTTGCTTGGCTGTTCAGTAATTTGCTTTACTTTCATTCAGCCTCAGGTTCTATTAATTATTATCACTTGTGGTTT